>JAKUAN010000109.1:0-30531 GCA_030674715.1 Clavispora phyllophila
TGGCGCGCACCGCGCGCGCCACGTTGCCCGGGTGCGCGTTGTACTGCGAGTACAATTTCTTCAAGTTGTTAAGCACACCAAACTCACTGTCGGTCAACAAGCCGTTGCCGTGGTACGTGGCGCGGAGCACCGGGAGCGCGGCTGCCAAAAACTGGTCGAGCGCGTGGGCCCGGAACAGGCGCGCGTGCGCCTGGAGTTCGCGGGCGAGCTGGTTCCGCGGCAAATGGCTCCATCCGGCGGCTTCCACCGCCTCCTCTGTTTGTGCACGAATCTCGGCGCCAGAAACCCCCACCAACTGTTTTTTCCGGTTTAGCGCCACGAGCCGGTTGACTTCGAGCGCTAGTTCCGCGTGGAGTTGGCGGTACTGGTGTTCGAGATTGTGGGCGGCACGGGGGCGCGGCCACAACTGCGGGACGCCGTGTTCGAGCGGAAGAGCGTCGAGAAGAAGATTGCAAGTTTCTGCGATTTCCAGAGACATGGAGTCGCGGGGTGGCTGTGTCGCTGTGGTAGTGTCGCGGTGGTTGTGTCGCGGTGGTTGTGTCGCGGTGGTTGTGTCGCGGGATGTCGCGGCCGGATTCTCACGCTGAATATGCACACCGGGTGCAAACCAGAATGGCCATGTTCACATTTGGTGGAGTAGAGGAAGGTACAAGACTCGAATACACCTGCATTCCCAGCAATTCTCTTTGAATGCTATTAGTCAGTGATGTGAGTTGTGAGAGTTTGGGCACGATGGTGACGAACTTTGGTGATCAAAGTCGAGCTTTGGTGACGAACTTTGGTAGCAGTTGCGGACTGTAGTCACCACTCCACACCGCAGTACACCCACAGTCCCGAAATAGAACCAACCGTCTATTGTAATTATAGAAAGAGGTAAGTTGGAGCCCTTTATCGATAATGCGTATCGAAGTGTGTAAGAATAGCATTGTATACCTGCTGAGGATATTGAAGTATGGTGACGGTTCGTTGGTCAAGGTTGACAGGAATAACGTCCAGCGACTAGTCAACGCGAAAGATATTTCCATCACTGAGCTTTCCGTTTCTGCTCTTCTTTTAGTGATTTTTTAGGTTTGGCCCACACTTCATTGCAATTACATCGACAATACTCAATGGCATTTTCTGAGTTTTATAAACTTGGATGCTAAAATACTTCTAGTTCACCTGTTCGCAATAAGCAGAAAAATTATGTGGGTGGGGCTTATTTTAAACTACGAGAAATTCAGTGAAAATACAATTCAAGTGATAATGATAAAATATATACTAGTTCTAGACAACAACGAAACGGACAGCCGTATATTAACAAATAAAAGCCCGCTCTCTCTCTCTCTCTCTCTCTCTCTCTCTCTCTCTCTCTCTCTCTCTCTCTCGCTCTCTCACTCACACACTCTCACTTTCTCATTCTCACACACTCTCACTTTCTCACTCTCACTCCCACACACTCTCACCACTCACACTCTTTCTCACTCACACTACCCTCCATGGACACCTACCGCGCGATTCTCTCTCTGGGCGTCTTCGCCAAGTACTCGCCCGCGCAGCTCGAGCGGCTCCACGCGTCGCTCACGCCGCTTCTCCACCAAAACCACCCGTTGCCGGTTCTCTTCGACCTCCGGTGCCTCCACTTCTACGTGCTGCTCCTCTGCCTTCGCGACAACGACGCCCGCGCCGGCCTCGACCGCATCCACGACCAGTTTGGCGCCGCCAAGTCCCAGCGCATCCGCATTCTCCGCCTGATGCTCGCGGAAGCCACCGGCGACCGCAAAGGCGCCATTGCCGCGCTTGGAACCAACCCGGACGAGCTCCGTGCCTCCCGCCGCTTGGCCACGCTTGCCCGGCGCCGCTCCGACGGCACTGCGGCTGGGCCCGACTACGTGCGTGCGTTGGTCCAGTACTTGGACCTCCAGCCCGCAGATACGGTGGCGTGGGCGGAGTTGGGCCACCAGTACCACGGCGCGGGCCACTACGACAAGGCGGTGTTCTGCTTTCAGGAGGTGTTGATGGCCCAGCCGCATGCGTACAACGTGTGGTGCGACGTGGGCACCGCCCACTACTACCATCTGTTGCAGCAGCGGCGAGGCGCCCGCAAGAAGGACGAGGTCGTGGCGCACATGGCGCGGTTGCGCAGCGCGCGCGACGCCTTTCTCCGCGCGGCAGAGCTCTCGGCAACCTACACGCGTGCGTGGGTGGGTGTGCGTGCGGTCACGGCGTGTGCGGTGGAGCTGTTGGCGCTGGTGCACGGCAAGGCGGTGGAGGCGTTTGTGGCCGAGTGCCGCGCGCTCGGCGACTTGAGCGCGGCCCGCGTGCGCGAGTTGGAGGCTTAGGCTGGTCCAGTGGTCTGGTCCAGTGGACTGGTCTAGGGACCTAGTGGTCTAGTGGACTGGTCTACTGGTCTACTGGTCTAGAAGTCTCTAGTGTCTAGCGTCTAGTGCCTAGCGTCTACGCCACTGACGCCTACTAAGACTCTGACTTGAGTCGGTTCTACCAAGACTGGGTATGACACTGGTGGCAAACACCCGTTTGGACAATCTGAGGAGTCTCACTCAGTCCATTTTGACAGTCACTTAGAAATGGATCTATCTTCTCCTTACATTTGGTCTCACTTGGTTCATCCCCTTACTGGAGACTGTCCTGGGTATGGTGAGACAATAATTGTTTTCCACTACTTGGATACCGCTTTGTGTATTCACTACTTGGATTCTGCTAGACTTATTCACTACTTGGGTAGACTTCTGTCTTGGGCTGGTCTTGCCACACTTAATTGCAGAATTTCCGGTTCGTAAGAGTCTGTGAATTTTGACTTCTTGCCCCTTGTCAGTCGTGCAGATTTCTGCATTTTCATGACTCGTCCAGCCTTACATTCTGCCTCCCTGTTCGAGTCCTTATCAATGTTTGCATTCTTGTCTGCTGTCTTTCAGTCTTGGAAGCCCCTCAGTCTTGTCATAGTCCATCATTCGTCTCGTCTCCGTCTTGTTGTCTCATCACCACCGTCAATCTCATCTGCCACTCTCTGACAATGTACCAATCGAACTTCACTTGATTACCTACATTCAGTCTTCGTTAGATATCCATTGATATACAGAAACTACTTGTGGGAAACTCCGCATTTGCAGGTCTCGCCGCATTTGCAGTCGGAACCACAGGTACACTCTTCGGGGTTTTGGTAGGAGAACATGGTGTTGAAATAATGTGGAGAATAGATGTGGTGTGACCGATCTTATATAGTGGGGAAGTTGGCGTGCGCCGATCGCGGCCGACCCTCGGATCTGACCCCGGATCTGCCTTCTCCATTGTATGTACTGTCACTCAAACTAACCCAATTCCGTTGCTATTGCTGTTGGCTGGTTTGGTCACTGTAGGCATCTGTTGCTGTCGCTGGTGAAGAATAAATTCGATCGTGACCAGAGAATAAAATTTGGTGACCAGAGCTAAGAACCTGGACTAGATTGAGATGTTTGCGGGAGCAAACTAAACTGTAGATCAGTCGGATTGATTCTCCCCGTGACTGGCCTGATGGGAATCTCGGGTATTCACGAGTTGTTTTAGATGGCTATCAGTAAGGAATAGGTAAGATTGCTTGACAGGCTGGAGATCTAAACAGAGATCTAGATCTAGATCCATTGAAGATCCATGTACGATCAAAGATCTTGGAGACAATAATAACTTACAAAGCCTTTCAGACTGGATAGTTCTTCAGATTAGCTAATTAGGCAAATGTTTGCCGTTCCTCAGAACGCCTATTCCCGATTCAACCCTATTGGACCCACCAACCGGTTCTCGATCCTACTCATTGTAGCTCTTGAGCTTCCGTCCATCTTTCGAGATTCTGCCAACCATAGATCCCTCCAGCTCATGCCGCTACGCCGTGTCTCAATGATATGTATGCAAATATAACAATTCTAAAACTCCCCCTTTTGGTGGATGTCTTCTCTGGCCAAAACGTCATCCAAAATGCCCGCGGAAGCCGCCACCAAACCCAAGAAAGGTCTGGATGGGTCCAACACCTTGGAGCAGTACTCAGGGTGGTACTGGGTGCCGACAAAGAACTTGTGGTCCTTGAGCTCCACAATCTCCATTCTGGACTCGGTTTCGTCCTTACCAATGAACTTCAAGCCCTTCGCCTCAATGCGCAGAATCAACTTAGGGTTGACCTCGTATCTGTGTCTGTGTCTCTCCAACACCGACTCCGCACCGCCGTACAACAGTCTCAACTTGGACCATTCCGAGTCGGCCACAAACTTGGTGGAGTGGATACCCAATCTCATGGTACCGCCCAAGTTGATCTGGTCCACATCTGGCATGTACACCACGGACGCAGTTTCCTCGTCGGCGTTAGCGTCGAACTCCATCGACGTGGAGCCTTCGAAACCCAAAATGTGTCGGACAAACTCCATCACCGCCACCTGCAACCCGAGACAAACACCCAAGTAAGGCACGTTGTTCTCTCTGGCGTACTTGGCCGCCGCGACCATACCCTCGATACCACGGGAGCCAAATCCACCCGGAACCAAAATACCGTCGGACTGGCAGACCAAGTGCCACGCGCGGTGGTATGCAGCCAAGTCTGAGTCCTTGGTCTCGTCCTCCAAGTCCGAGGACTCCACCCACTCGATCTTCAATCTGCGATGGCATCTCATGGCCGAGTGCTCCAACGCCTTGATCACAGACAAGTACGAGTCCTTCAAGTTGGTGTACTTGCCCACAAGCGCAATGGTGACGTTTTCGATCGCCTTGTCGTGGGCCGAAGTCAAGGTTCTCCAGCTGGACAACAACTTCTCGCCCTTGGCACGCACGTCTGCCGCCAACACCAGGTGGTCCAAGTTCAACTTCTTGGTCAAAAACTTCATCATCTTTTGCTCCTGCAACAACAATGGCACGTGGTAGGTGGAGTTGACGTCACGGATGGCAATCACCTGCTCTGGACCCACATGGCAGAACATGCCGATTTTCTGCACCGTGGCCACCTCCAACTCCTCCGAGCAACGACAAGCAATCATGTCGGGAGTCAATCCCAACGATCTCAAGTCCTTGATGGCCGCCTGGGTGGGCTTGGTCTTTTGTTCGCCATGGATCACCAAAACGAGCGAAACGTGGATCAAGGCAAAGTTGTCCACGCCCACGCGGAACTGGAACTGTCTCAACGCCTCCACAAACGGAGCACTCTCAATGTCGCCCACGGTGCCGCCCAATTCGATGATACACACCTCTGGCTCCAAACCAGACTCATCCACTGGAATACGTGCAACTCTCTCGATCCATGTCTGGATGGCGTCGGTCACGTGGGGCACAACCTGCACCGTCTTGCCCAAGTAGTCGCCCTTTCTCTCTCTCTCGATCACGTGGGAGTAGATCTTACCGGTGGTGATGTTGTGGTCTCTGGTCAAGGTGATGTTGAGGTATCTTTCGTAGTTACCCAAGTCCAAGTCGACCTCTCCACCGTCATTCAAAACAAAACACTCTCCGTGCTCCAAGGGAGACATGGTACCCGCGTCGATGTTCATGTAAGGGTCAATCTTGATGGAGGTGACTCTGTAACCCAAGGTCTTGAAAAGCAATCCGGTAGAGGACGCCAAAACACCCTTTCCGATACCGGAAATGACACCGCCGGAGACAACAACGTATTTCATAGCTGGTTTTGATAATTACGGGACAAGTCTGTGTCACTACAGTTGCCCTCTTAAATGGAGATTTAAGCGGGAAGAAGAAAAGAGGAAAGGAACGGCGGAAAAAAATGTGAAAATGCGATGGAGCCCTAGGATCGCGGTGTGTGCAGGACGCGACCGTTTCCCGGTTACGAGGTTACTTGATTTGAGATGAGACAGAACAATGTGGAAGGAGGTACGAAGGCTGGTTTGTTTTGGTTTTGCGTTAGTTTGGGGATTCTGCTTTTTTTTCTTTGTGGATCGGGGGTTTTGCTGGTGGTTTTCGTGGGGTTGATGGTGCACTAGTGGCTGGGTAAGTATGTGATGAGCTTTCTGTATGCATGACACGTCTAAGGCCAGATATAAGCGTTTCTCAGGCGAGTTTTAATCCCAATATGTGAGTGTGTGTATGGAACAGGTGACAGTAGCTTATTGTGGATTTTTGGATTTTTTTGGTTCAGGTTGTGTCATTTTTAACGCGTTGTTGATGTAATGAGGAAAAGGCGAAAGTGGCCAATTTCCGTAATAAATGCGAATGTTCTTGGGTGGAGAGCATTGGAGTGGTGGGAAGAGTATGCTGGAAATGTGAATAAGATCAAATGTGAGTATTAATGGTTACGTTCTGGAGGTTAATTCTGGACTTTCACTTGATTTCTTTAATACAAGAGGTCATCTGGGATCATATTCCGTGATAATCTCACCAGACCAATAATCAAGTGACTACTTTCATACAGTTTAGTTGTCCGCCGCATATACACCCCAGATGCACAAGCAACGAAGTACCTTAGCTAGCGATTGATTTCTGCCGCCCGAAAGCAATGGCCCAGGAAACCCGGGAACATTTTGGCAAGTACAAACCGAAAATCGGAGATGTGGTAGATTAGTATTTGAGTGCACGCGGGTGCCAGCCAGGGCCCGTGTGGATTCTAGAGTTGGGGCACAAATTGTAGCTGGATCCTGGATTATTGGATCTTGAGGATCATAATCGGAGTGGTTATAATCGAATTCCGGGTATTATGATCGGATCTCGTGGATTCAACCAGAAATCATGGATGCTAACCGGAGCGCATGAAGTGACCATAGATAGCTAGTGGATGCGCCGGCTCCGAACTCCTTTTTTAGATGCATCGATGCAACCCTCAGAAAACAGAAACCTTCCAAGTCGATCGCCGAGAATGCGCCAAATCACACAATCTTCACGCCGCCAATTAGCCCCGATCCGTCCTCTGCCTTTAGCACCTGTGCTCGGCCCTGCTTCATCAACACCTCTACTGCTCTGAGAAACAACTGGTAATCCATATTGCGGAACTGTGGTGCGGCCTCTTCCAGCTTGGTCAACTCATACACAGTCAAAATAGTGCCCAACTGCCCTGTGGACTCCACGTGCTCCCGAAGAAGCGCCGCCCACTCTGCTGGAGTGCGCCAATAGAGCAAAACCCCCACATCTCGCTTTTTGGCATCCACGTACGCGGCACGGCCTAGTTTCGAGACCAAATGCGCAAGAATGTCTCTTTTGAACTCGTCCAGAACGCTGCGCTCGATAGACTTGTTTTCAAAAAGATCCGGCATGTCGTGGGATTCCTGCTGGGCCAAAACGGTGCCGTTGGCCAGTAACGAGAATATGCGGTAGTGTTCACAGTAGTCGAGAACGAGAGCGCCCCAGGCGTCTAGCTGGTTTTCCAAAATAGTTGCATTTCGCTGTTTGGTGTAGAAAGGAGGGAACGAGTGGATTTTCGGGAACTCGAACATCAGCGCCAAGGACTGTGATTGTGGAGCTTGTAATAGTGAGCGGAGCTTTTGTCCGTACGCAGGATCACCATTTTGGCGAGAGTTGGATGGCTGGGTAGTAGGTACTAATACCGACGGACGAGTGGGGCGTGGGTTTAATTAGGAATTAGTGGCGTGGGTTAAGTTAGGAAATAGTGTGGGTGGTGTAGGTGGTGTAGGTGGTGTACAATTTAGGTGGACTAGGTGGTGTACTAGATAAGCACAATCTAGTGGGCGAAGTAGTGGACTAGTTGAGTACTAAGGAGGAATACAAGAAAGAGTACAGGATGAACATCATATCAGCACACAAGAACTTCAATCGAGCAAAATTAATCAATGCTCGTTTAGTTAACTGGACCAGTGGCTGAAGCCCACTAGGTGTAGTACTATGCACTTCATGATCTGCCACTCATCTAGTGAACAGAATAGACCATGTATAGTGCACAGACTAGATATAATGTCCAGAATAGCGTTATGGACCAGTTTCTTACATGGTAGAGATACACTAGCAATAACCAGTGGGCCGGTTTCTTAGATAGTGGAGATACACTAGCAATAATCAGTGGACCAGTTTCTTACATAGCGAAGATACACTAGCAATAACCAGTGTACTGCATCCCAACACCTCTACTCTACCTCTACTCTACCACACACTGCACCATAATGTCCTAGACCACGTCCTACGGTCCACTCACGTAGAGATCACTCACGTAGTAGTAACGAGACCTCACAAGATAGACCACAGAAGCACAGAAAACCAATGTTCCCCGTAACTATACTAAACGGTCTGAACAAACCAACTCAAGTGTCGAGTCGCAGTAGTGTACACACTTTGAAAAAATTCTACACTCCGGTTGCGGATTCTCCGAGAAATATTATATGTTCAGTATAGACGTTATCATGACAAAAACACTTAGGCTTCAGCCAAGTCTCTCAAACGACGGATGGTAGATCTGACAGTGGCAGCAGCGGCAGTAGAAACAGTGTAAGCACCACCAGCAACAGTCTTCTTACAAGACTTACAGTTCCAGATACCAGTAGCGTTTCTTTGAACAGATCTCTTACCGCAGAAAGAACAGTCGTACTTGGCGTGTTGTTGAACTTCCAACTTCTTGGTCTGTCTTCTCAAAGAAGAACCATATCTGACACCGAACTTACCAGTGATTCCGACCTTCTTAGTTCTCTTAGTCCTGGGTTGTTAGTATTGGGAATGCGATGCTAAAAGTGACAATGAGCCGCACACGGAGCAGGCTGGGCGAAAAAACTTGAAAAAACTTCATCAATGAGAATTTCTCCAAATGGAACGGGTGCTTTCTTGGAACTTCACTGCGCGAGTGTTTGAAAAGTAAAGAGAGATCACTGAGCACTCTGTGGGATGGAATCAATCTGGTCTCCTTCACGGTTCATTGTCTTGGACTTTGGGTGAACATACATCTTGCTGTGTTTGTGAGTTGAAAAAGACTAGTAAAAATTTCGCAGGACTTTTCACTACCGCAGCGACGCACCGAGAATTTCGCGTAGTGCGTGGCCCAGAAAATAGCTGGTGGTACAAGTCACGTGCGCAATGCGCGGCTAGGGCTGGAGCCCTCTACTGGCTGCAAATCGCGCCCTCCTCCCCATCAGTTTGAACCGCCAAGGCGTAATGCGACAGTGGGAGTAATTGGATATTTCATTTGTTTTCCCAAAACCTCTTACTAAATAGTTTGTTGGTTTATACTATAGGTGTATTTCTGGTTCACTTAGTCACTGTGAGTGAAGACTTCACGTCTACTAGTCAAGTCTACTAGTCAAGTCTACTAGTCAAGTCTACTAGTCAAGTCTACTTAAGTCAAGTCTAGTTATTAGCCAAATCTAGTTATTAGCCAAATCTAGTTATTAGCCAAGTCTAGTTATTAGTCAAATCTAGTTGATAGCCCAGTCTATTTATTGGTCAAATCTAGTTGATAGCCTAGTCTAGTTGATAGCCTAGTCTAATAGCCTAGTCTAGTCTACTGTTTGGTTTTCTCCACTCAAAATATCACCCATTTCATCAAAGCCAGCAATCCTTCTTCCCTTCTCCTTCCTCTTCCAATGTTCAGCTCTTCTAGTAGTATCACCAGTTCCAGTTTCGGTTCCTACTAACATCCAGATCCGCCGTCTTCACCTTCCTCGGGTAAAGTCGTTGACTTCAATACTTCTCTTCGGTTTTTCCCCGAAGATCCTCTGCTTGCATCCCAGATAGAAGAAGCTCGCCCCACAATCTCCTCTCCATCAAGAAAAATCCTCGGTATACAATACACCGACGCCTTGTTGGGAGACGGAGACTGGATAAATAGCCCCGGTCGCTTTGACGAGGTTTTTGCCCTCTGCCCACTGGAAATTGCCCTACTTGAACTGACCCAATTGGACTACATATGTGGAGTGGTGCATGATGGGCTCTGGTGCCAAAACAGCTTGTACTGCCGTCTCCATCTGTATGACCAACGGTTACTTGTTCGGCGCACAAAACCGCTATCAAGTTTGATCGCGGACGAAATCTGCCACCCAGAATGGTTCCGCAAACAGCGTCGTCTTGTTAAGCTTCACCTTGTTTGTAAAGAATTTTGGAATGCCCGTGCGACTCCGACGAGCGACCCAGTGACTTGCTGCTTGAGCAGTTGCGATGAGGACGAACTGCGGAACATGGGCCAATTGCCGTCATCCCCGCTTGCATCTGCATCTACTTCCCAATCACAGGAGCCGGTGCTGTACCCGGCTCGGAAGTATAGGCTGCTCAAACAGATCTTTCTCGGGAAGCTTTCAAGATCAACTGCCACAGAAATCGAGGACAGCGTGTCTTATCTACACCTTAAGCTAAGTTGCTATCAGCACGTTGATTTAGAAGCGCGGGCCCGCGAAATACAGGCCCGATATTACCATATGAATTAGTGAAGTGAATAGTGCTGTTTCGGATCCATGTTGAGCCAGCAAGCTAGTTGGAACCAGCCGAGGGGTCCCCACCGTTACGCCGAGGAAATAAATCAACTGCCTCCATCTCAGTGTCCTCAGTAGTAGTGCCAAATTGAATATCGTCGTTCAAGAATACCGGAGGTTGTGTGATATGGGGCGCGTCGCCGGGACGAATGGTACCTGGGTCCATTTGTGCCAATCCGGCTTGCATATTTGCTGTCCTTCGACGATTCAATTGCTCGAGCGACAACAACTGCAGAAGAATGGCGTCAGCATCATTATATCTGACGCCGTTGAGCGTCAACGGAGTCTCGAGCTCGTTTTCGTTATCCGGCGACAAGTTTGTTCTACGTAATCCGCCCAAGCCCCGCAGGGCAGCCCATGCAGACATGTCGTCGTCGTCTCTAGGGTTTGCCTCGTTGACACCCGTAGGAGGAACCGTTGCCGTCATTGCAAATTGGTTACCAAACATTTCGTTGGAAGGAGATGGGCTGAGCAACGTGGGAGAACGGGTAATCTCCGTCATCTGCTGGCCAAGCAATCTCCTTCTTCTGTCCGGAAGAATGCTGGTCACGTCTTCCTGGAATCCATACTGCTCCAAAATGTATGCGCGTTGCTCCATCATTGCGTCGAGGTAATTTCTCAACTGAGTTACTCCGTGGCCCGAGAACACGCAAAAAGAGGATTTCTGGTTCTCGGTGAAGTCCGGCGGAGGGTCTCTGCAATACTGGGTGATTTCGCGGCGGAGAAAAGCAGAGATACCCGTGAGCGACAAGTGGGTGAGGCGGGGACAGTTCTTTAACAAGAAGTATATGGGCCCGATGGTCAAGTTGGTGCAGTAGGACAAGTGCACCCGCTCGAGGCAATCCTGCTCGCCTCTGCGGCGCACCAACTCCATGATTCCCGAGTCGGAGATCAAATTGCACTTCACCAACCCAATCCGTCTCAACTTGGGCAAGTTGGACAACTCAATCAAGGTCCAGTCGGTGAGCTGCGAGCAGCACGCCAAATCAATGTACTGGATGCGATGGCAGGCACGCACGAGCGCCTGGACCCCGAAATCGGTGATCAGCGCACAGTGGCCAAGATGGAT
Source organism: Clavispora phyllophila (assembly GCA_030674715.1). Taxonomy (NCBI): domain Eukaryota; kingdom Fungi; phylum Ascomycota; class Pichiomycetes; order Serinales; family Metschnikowiaceae; genus Clavispora; species Clavispora phyllophila. The sequence continues at coordinate 11,428 of JAKUAN010000109.1, forward strand.
ATAATGCAAGCTGCGGCCCAACTTGGTCAAGTGGCGCAACGACGAGTCAGTGATCTGGATGCACTTGGAGAGCACCACGTTGCGCAAACGCGGCGCATACCGCACCATTCTTTCCACAAGCTTGTCTGTAATGGCGTTGCAGCCGGTGACGTCAATGATGCGGAGCTTGTCGAGGTAGTAGTCCTCGGGAATGAGCTCAAAGAGGTTGTCGGTGATCCCCGGCGCGTTGCTGATGCGGAACTCGCGTAATTGGGTGAGTTCATGAAAGATGTGCTTGAGGTACTTGTCGGTGACAAGCGGGCAGTTATGCAAGTCGATTTCCACCAACGACTTGCAGTTCTCGTACATGGCGAGAATGCTGTCGTTGGTGATGTTTTCGCTGTTGTTGAACTTGATCCGTTTTAGCATTGGGCACGCCTTCAACAACCGCAAGATCGCCGCCTCCGACACGTTTCCGCATCCGGGCGCGTAGAGCCCTTGCAACCGGGTGCAGTTGGCCGCCAACGCGTTGATGATGTCATCCTGGATGTCCTGGACGCCGGTCATGTCTATCGATTGCAACCGCTCGCAGTTCTGTAGCGCGCGGGTGATGGGGGCGTGAGTCAACTTGGTGCAGTTGACTAGGGTCAATCTTTCCAACTTGGGACACCCGGCAAAAAGATCCAACAAGTCATCATCCACCAACTTGGTCATGAACGACAAGTTCAACCGCTTGATGTAGTTGCGGTAGTCCCAGTGGGTGCGGTCACGAGGGAGCATCATCACCTGGGTGATTTTCTGGAAGGTGGCGTCGGATTGCATGTTGGGCCGGAACCACAAAATCTCCACAATAAGGTCGGAAAACTCGCGGCACACCGTCAATAGCGAGTAGAGGTCGCTCTTGTCCAAGTACTTGAAGATCTGGAGAAGCACTTCCGTGGGCAACTGCAAGAGCCGCGAGTTGTGGTGATTTAGTGATTGGATGTGTGATCGGTGGCCGGGCTGCCGCTTGCCGTTGATGATGGACTCGCGCATTTCTTTGTAATCATTGGACTCGTTATCTAGGCCGCCGTGCTCGTGGTGGCTATGCGTGGCTAGCATTCTGGAGAAGTATGAACCGGCGCTCTTGTCTCTTTTTGTGGATCGGGAGGAGTCGGGGTCGGCGCTGGTTAAACCCATTGGGCAGACTAAAAGAAGGGTCGAGGCTCTGCGCTAAATGGGATTTGCGGGCAAATTTGGTCTTTGCGGGCGTCGAGCCTGTTTGTGGCAAAGAGCAAGAACTTTGTGCCGTTGTCTTTGTAACCGGACAAAATCAGTTTCCAATCTTGCACAGGGGGGCTAATTGGACCGCGGAAAAGGGGAATTGGTATGCTTGTGGTGCTTTTACTTCTCCTGGTGTTGGTTTAGGCCGAGCACGAAGCGGAAACGAACTGAAAATCACAAAGTAGGTAATTGTGCAAGGAGATTTGGTTTTTAGTGCATACACACATGATGGTGAATTTGTGGTTGTATGCACGCTGGTACGGTTTTAGGGCCGGTGAATTTTTGGACAAAATTTGCCAGATCTATAGGGGCGGTACACAGTGGCAGTGGTGGGTGGACTGTTGCAAGAGAAAAACACTGCTGTTTTTCAACTTTTTTACTCTTCTCTTATTTTCTTTTCTTCTTTTTTTTTATTCTTTTCTTCAGGGTCCGCGCAAATTGTACAGCGACATCACTTCAGGCCTGCCGTGTCCACTATTTTTCCTACTAATTGCTGGTGCAAGAGCGCCGCCACTATCCAGCGGTCTACTTTGATCATAAAAAGTTATTTTTGAAATTACGGCATTATATTTAGAACGTCCATATGATGGTGGTGGAGATAAAGCGGCATTGAACTCAGTGGGCCATTCACCCATTGATTGGTCTCGAGCGCCAGTATTGATCAGGTCCTCCTTTTTTTCTATTCCTGGGGTCATTAATTTATTTTTTTTTTTTTTGCTCATCTTTTGTTTGTTTCTGTTGGATCTTTAAATCATTATAATATTAAAACTGCCACGTTAGTTGGCTTTTTGTGCTGCCTTTTAAAAGAACAGACTGTGCTGGTTAGAAGGGTGGGGCGTTCCGGGATTTGACGCATACCCCAACGCGGCAGAGCTCAATGAAAGCTGCTCAAGCTGTTGCATAACCGTCAAATCTTGTTGGTAGTTCAGCGGGGCTTGGTTGAAGTAGGGAGCGCGGAAGTCCTCTTGGGGCTGACCTCCATTGGGTCTGTAGGCAGTGCTTGGCATATTAGAATATGGATCGTAAGCTGTGGCATTTCTGGGAATGTATCCCATTGGCGGAGGTAACATTGTCGATTGGTTCATCGGACATTGAACTTTGGGAGCCATGCCTTGATTCCGAGGCGAAGTCTTAACGCCATTTCTACCTGAGCCTCTCTTACCCTTTCTGCCCACGGAAGAGCTTCTGTTTAATCTGTTGAGTGAAAGACCAATCTCTTCCACGAGCTTCTTGTAAGGATGAAGATTAACAATCTTCATATCCAAGATAACGCGCTTCACTTGGTTCATGATAAATTGTTGGTATCTGAAGGATAAAGTCTCATCTTCAAAGGTCAAAAGCACAGGGTTTGAAATAATCTTGAATATAAACAATGGTCCCGCATTGTGTTCTTGATTCTCTCCCAAAATGCTTTCCAACAAGCTCAAAGATGGCTCCATTCCATACTCACTAAAGTCATACTCACGGTATGGACCAAAAATGGCATCCATGATTTGCTGCCTGACTCTTTGATCCACGCGATTGTTCAAAAGCTTTAAAACGGTCAAGTTTGCTAGCTTATGAGTGCATAGTTTGTACAAATGTGGTAAGAATTTGTTGCACAACAACTGGTAACGAGAATCATATTCCAATCCCCTACAACCATTAAAGGTGTCGAGGAACCAAGTGATCAACAACGAACCATTGTTGTTGAGTGCTAGTTCGTTGGCATATTCGACGATCAAACCGGCGACGAGGAACAACTGTTCATTGGAAACAGCCAGTTCAGAAGAGTTTTTTGAGTCATTGGCAGTCTCCAAAATGGTCCTGATACAACGAGCACCGAATCTACCGGAGCTGATCTCGAGAAAGTTGTCTATCATGGTTTCAAAGATGAAATCGTTGAACGGAGAACCAAACTTAAGGCAGCATTGCAACACATAGTTTCCGAACTGATCATTGAATAGTTTGACCGAGTATGGCTTCAAGCTGTTCGCAATGATGGTCTTCTGCTGGTAATCTTGTTGGCACAAATTGATAATCTTTTGGATGGCCCAGGTACCATTTTTGTGGATACCCAACTGGGTTAAATAAGGGGCGATTTGCTTGACCATCATCAACTTGATCAAGGGTGATTCCACCACGGTGAAGATCTTCTGCACCACCGTATTTCCAATATGATCGTAGCACAATTCTGGAAATTCGTCCAACATGGCAAGGCAAAGCTCCTCTAATTCCAACTGCGACATGGCCTTGAACTCGTCCGACTCGGCGGGGGAAGGGCTCGACGCACCCAGCATCTCCTTTTCGTTGTTTTCAAGCACCTTACGGAGCTCTCTCAACTTGGGAGAATCAAACTGGCGCAGAGACACCGGGTCTGGCAACAGGCCGTAGCTGGTCATGTACTGAGACTTGGGGAACTTGGCGGTGTTGCACACTAACGACCGCACTTTTTTCACGTCCACGGTCAGCGGGGCCAACAGGCACACCGTGTCCACTAAGGCATCTACTCTTTGGGAAGGCGACGCGGCCGGTGGTGACAACGAGCTTTCACGTGGAGCCTGGGGCGCCAAGATGGCAGACTGGGGGGTAGGCACCGAGCTTCCAGACGAGTAGGACAAGATGGCGGAGGAGGTCTGGAGGGAGCCGAGCGAGTGGTGGCCCGAGCCTGGTGGGCTCTGAGACGGGGCGTTTTTGGGCGACACCTTGGCGAACGCCACGTACAACACGAGCGACGGCACAAGCTCGAGATGGTCGAAACGCGCCTTCAACGACATGGCGTGCTCCACCGATGCGCAGTCCACCAATGCCATTTTGGAGGCGCTGCCCGGCGCGACGCGGATGGCAAGAATGCCGCGGCCGTGGAATCCGGTGGAGCCCGAGAGCAACAGGTGCAAGTTTGCCGCGTCCATGAATGGCGGCAAGTTGTCAAAGAGAAGCGTGGTGGTGGGCCCCAAGTTGGGGTTTTCAAAGTGGGTGCACACGGCGAGCTCGGCCACGTTCAAGTCGTTGAGCAACACCGGGCGGAACAGGCCCTCGGACATGGCAAGGTCCTTGTAGGGTATGTCGTTGTAGGGCAGGTCCTTATAGGGCAGGTCCTTGTAGGGCAGGTCGAGGCGGTCGTCGGCCACACGCGGCGCCGCGGCGGGCACGCCCAACGGCACCTCCGGGATGCTGGCGGCCACGCCCGAGTACGTCAGCGCGCGGTGGCGCGTGGCGTGGGCCGCGGGGTCGCCGAGGTTCAACATGAGGTTGTCGAGGAGGTAGGACGCGGACGAGGCGTCGGTCGGCGCCGGGGCCAAGAACGGTGACTGCGCCACGCGCGCGTCGGCGGAGGAGGCGTGGAGCGCGGCGCCGGACGTGGTGTGGGAGCGGTTGCGGGTGGGGCCGCCAAAGGCCGCGCCGGGGGCCGCGTCGGACGCAAAGAGGTCCAACAGGCCCAGCGCGTGCAGCAGCTGCTGCGAAAACACGTCGTCATTCCAGATGGAGTTTGTCAGAAACAACAGGCCCGAGCGCATGCGGCTGGGGGTGGGGCCGAGAAAGGGCCCGTTCTCGGCCGGCGCGGCCGCAAACACGGAATTGGCGGCCGCCGGGTCGGGCGACGGCGACACGCCGAGCAACAGCGCCAGGTCCAGCGCACGCGCCGGGTCCGGGTGCGGGATCGGGATCGACGCCGGCAGAAACGGCGCCAATGGGTTGGAGTCGGCACGGGCGCGGGACGGCTGCGGATCCGGCGCCAAGAGCGAGAAGGTGGGGGGCGAGTACACCATGGGTGGCTAATTCAGGGGGGTAGGGCGCCAAGGACAGGAAGGGGCGGGTCGAAAGTCGGGAGCCGCCTGGGGACTAGGGGCCGGTTGTGGGTGTGTGGGCCAAAGGTGAATTGGCGGGAAAGGGCGAGAGAACAGCCGCGGGAGGGACGGGAAAACGAAGAGAGCGGTCGCAGAGGGCGGAGGTACGGGTGGGACGGGCGGCGGCGCAAACAAAAGGAGGAGAGCGTCTGCGCCGGGGGTGGTTGTGGTTGGAGAAAGTAGACGCTAGGTGTCCGCTCAAGTGGTTGAGCGCGAGTGGATTACCGGTCCGGGAGGCACGGGTGGGTTTGTTTCCGGGGCATTCTGCAGCTGGTGCTGGGGGTTGCGGCGGAGTGTGCATGTGGGCGCACCTCCTATTTGCGCTCGGCTGTGTGCAGACGGCACGTAACCGGGAAGGGAGCAGGGGAGGGAGAGGTGAAGAGGAAGAGGTGGGGAGGGGAGAGTGCGAGGAGTGCAGTGCGAGGAGTGCAGTGTGAGGAGTTGTGGGAGTGCTGAGGCAGTGTTGAGGCAGTGTGAGTGCAGCCGGTGGGTAATCGAAGCGGTGTCGTCTTCTCTGCAGTCCGTTGCTTCCAGACCTATCGCACCTAACCACGCGAAAGGGGTCGTAGGAGAGGGGTGGGTCCGGCCGACGCGGGCCGCCGGGCAGAGGATGGGAGGCGGAGGGGTTTTTTTTTTTTTTTTGTGTGAGTGGTGTACAGGTGCGCATCCGTGCATCACGTGACAGCTCACGTGTGTCACGCATCACGTGACACACCCGCTCCCCACGAGAAAAAAACTGCAGCCGTAGCCGCCGCCCCCATGTCTTCGTACCAGTACATCCAGGACTTTGTGCGCGCCGTGGAAAGCCGCAATGGCAGCAAGCTCCGACAGCTTCTCTCCATCAACCCCGGTGCCCGCAAGGGCGCGGCCATTGCTCTGTTTCCCGACCCCAGCGACGTGGACCTCTACCTGGTGGAAGAGAAGTTCCAGCCGGTGGTGTGTGGGTACTTCAAGGTGATGCGCGCGGTGTACGGGGCCAGCGACATCGACGCGACGTTCGCCGAGCTTAACGCGCTTGTGATGCATTTGAACCGCGCCGCCGAGGCCCACACCAACTGGATCTGCCCGGCGATGATTGGGTGCAGCAACGAGTTGATCTCTGTGTACCAGGTGCGGGCGAAACAGAAGCGCGAGGGCGAGCGCAACACCGAGGGCGAGCGCACGGGCGCGGCCCCGTTGGAGCAGGTGGCCTCCACCATCAACCGCGCGTTCAAAATCTGCCTCACCGACAAAAACCCCGACATGGGCGTGCTGAAAAAGGCGAGCATCCACTTCTTCTTGGCGCTGTTGATCAAGATCTACTTCATGCTCGACCGCGTGGAGTTGGCCCGGTCGATGGAGAAGGCGTTGGTGGGCACCGGCACGGCCATCCCCACCATCGTCAACAGCCCGGTGCCGTACCGCAAGCACGTGGTCACCTACCTCTACTACAGCGCGCTCTTGTCGCTAGACGACGCCGACTACCCGCTCGCGGAGGCCAAGCTTCTCTCCGCGTTGGAGTTTCTCCTGTGCTACCAGCTTCCGGAGAAGGTGGCGCCGCAGGCGGAGAAGTTGTTGATGTTGGTGGCGCCGCTCAAGTTGTACAACCACGGCCACACGTTGCCGCGCGCGGTGTGGCGCCGCTTCCCGCGCTTGGCGCTTCTCTACCGCGACGGCTTGTTTGCGGCGGTGCGCACCGGCAACCTCGCCCACTACCACCGGTGCGTGGCCCGCTTCCGCGCGGTGTTGTTGAAGCGCCACCTCTACCTCTTGGCGGTGCAGATGAAGCGCTTGTGCTTGCGCAATCTCTTCCGCCGCGCGTGCGCCATCTACGCCGAGGCCGCGGACAAGGGCCACATTGTGCCGTTGGCGGTGTTGCAGCGGGCGATGGAGTGTTCGGGCGCCCACGCGGTGTGCGTGGAGGAGGTGGAGTGCGCCTTGGCCAACTTGATTGCGGCGAAGCAGGTGAAGGGCTACCTTTCGCACGGCAACGGGTGCATTGTGCTTCTGAAGACGGAGCCGTTTCCGCGGATGCAGTGAGTGCTGAGCGGGGACGACGCTGGGCTGCTCCTTCGTAGGTCTACGGGTTCCAGGCGTTGACAGTGCGGGCAGGTGTTGGTGGGTTCTAGCTGTTGACAGACTGGGTTCTAGTGATTGACGGACTAGCTTCCAGTGGTTGACACACTTGAGTTCTAATGGCTGACACACTTGAGTTCTAATGGCTGACACACTTGAGTTCTAATGGCTGACACACTTGAGTTCTAATGGTTGACAGACCGTGGTTAGTGGTTGACATACTGCGGCAGGCATTCAAGAAGTGGGCCGTTGGCCGTGCTATCCGTCACTGGTCTACAGGTTGCTTGATCGCGAGCTCCCACCGAATCCTCGCTCTTTTCGAGGATAACACCCCATGCTGACCAGACCAACCACAGGGTCGGTGTAGCCTGTGTGCTGCTGGTCTTTTGTATCATAGTTCTTTGGTCACGGCCGTTCCCCACTTTAATCTGTTCCTCGATCTGTTCCTCTACTTCCTACGGCTGTTACTCCGATATTTCCAGCTGCTTCACCCGAAATAGGTGTTGGTGGCTGATCCCTCCCCACGAGTTACTCCACGACTCGGTGCATCCAATGCGATCACCCATAATAGACTGCGCATACATCGCTGCTGTAGCCTGATTCCTGTTCTCCACCCTCACTCACCCTCTCCCCCAGTTCTCCCTCCTCCCACACCATTTCCCTCCTCCTTTTCCCTTCTCCCACACTAATTCCCTCCTCCTTTTCCCTTCTCACACTACCCTTTTTTCCTTTTCCCTTCCTCCTTCCTCCTCCTAGTGCGCACCCGGAGGTACGGACGCACCATAAAAAAATTTCACCCACCACTCCGATCACTCTGTTCACCATGTCGTTCATCAACATCTGCCGTGACAACACCGATCCGTTCTACCGTTACAAAATGCCTCCGATCCAGGCCAAGGTCGAAGGTAGAGGTAACGGTATCAAAACCGCCATCCCCAACTTGAGCGAGGTTGCTCGCGCGTTGGGAAGACCGGCCGCGTATGTGGTCAAGTACTTTGGTTACGAGTTGGGTGCCCAGACCACCATGAAGGAGGAGGACGACCGCTACTTGGTCAACGGTGCCCACCAGCAGAGCGAGTTGCAGGACTCGTTGGACGGCTTCATCTCCAAGTTCGTCTTGTGTGGCGCGTGCAAGAACCCCGAGACACAAATCACCATCAAGGGCAAAGACTTCTTGCAGAAGGACTGTAAGGCGTGTGGCCGCATCACCGACGTGGACTTGAGACACAAGTTGTCGTCGTACATCTTGAAGAACCCGCCACCAACCACCTCCGGCAAGAAATCTGCCACCGCCACCGCCAACGTCGTGGGTGGCGGTAAGTCCATTTCCGACATTGCCCAGAGCACCGAGGGCGGCGACGCGGCCGCGGGCGACGACGACGACGACGCATTGACCAAGAAGATCAACGCCGAGGCCGCGGCGTTGAGTGCGCAGACCGTGGAGGTGGCGGACGACGACTGGGCGGTGGACATGTCCAAGGAGGCGATCGAGGCCAGAGCCAGAGAGTTGGAGGGCCTCAGTCTCAACGACAGCCAGACCAAGCTCACCGAGTTTGGCGACTGGTTGTTGCAGGAGTCGCCCCAGTCCAAGGACGACCTTCCTTCCGACATTGACATCTACAAGAAGATTGTGGAGATGGAACTCTTGGAAACCACGGACGTGGTGCTTGTGTTGGCGCAGGTTTTGTTTGACGACAACATTGTCGAGCAGATCGAGGAGCACGCGGGGTTGTTGGCCAAGTTGATCCACGAGGACGAGGCGGCGGAGAAGGCGTTTTTGGGCGGTTTGGAGAGATTCATTGGCTTGGAGAAGCCGGCGTTGATTGCGGCCGTGCCCAAGATCTTGGTCAAGCTCTACGACAAGGAGTTGGTCAGCGAGGACGTCATTGTGGAGTGGGGTTCCAAGGTGTCGAAGAAGTACGTGCCCAAGGATGTGTCTAAGAAGGTGCGCAAGGCGGCGAAGCCCTTCATCAAGTGGTTGCAAGAGGCGGACGAGGAGTCCGATGAGGAGTAGACCTGGCATAATAAATAATCGTGAGGACGTGGTGTAGGAGACAGAACTGACGCCGATTGGTGAACTGGATTAGTCCGATTGGTGAACTGGATTAGACCGATTGGTGAACTGCATTAGTCCGATTGGTGAACTGGATAAGACACCCCAACAGCTACTAGATCCAGGATAATCTAAATCTGAGTACAGAATAGAAGCGACTGTAACCCTAGGGTGAGGAGCAGGTGCCAGGGATTGGCAGAAGAGATTCAGTGGAGGCGAATCTCACCCACTGGAACGACTTGACAATTCCATACTCTTCCATGTAGTAGATTCCACCACCTGGCCTACAGCTACAAGCGATTCCCAGAACGTCGTCTATACTATATATCTAAACACAGATACCCGCCCCATCACTTCTTATACTGGTTCTTGAAGTTGGGCGGCATTGGAGGCATGGGCATGTTAGGCATGTTAGGCATGTTGGGCATGTTGGGCATGTTTGGCATGTTGGGCATGTTGGGCATCTTGAAACCAGGCATTCCTGGAAACGGAAACGGCATCTGCGGCATCTGCGGCATGATCTTGGCCATGAGCTTCTGTGGGTTGAACTCTCCCCTCGTCTTGTCTTGCTTGTGGCAGTATGCGGTCCACGTGAGCTCGTCAAAGCCGTAGTTGAAGTAGTCGGAAATGTCGGCGCCCGGCGCCCGCCACGGCTTGTCCCGAAGCTCTTCCAAATCAAGCAGCGTGAGCGGTTTGCCCTCGTATTCCGCCACCGCATTGACATCAATGGTCGAAGCACCATCGTCTTTGCGAACAATCGTCGTCGGCGTTTTCGCCTCGCCTTCCGCTTGCGGCTGGGCGCTGGGCGTTTCGCTGGTGCTGGCCGCGGCCGTCAGCACTTTGGGTGCGCTTTCCCCAATGACAAATTCAATGTCGTCGTCACTCGACTCTTCCTCGCTTCCAGATTCGTCCACATCCTCTGTGACCTCGGCAATCTCGTCGACGCCGCTCTCGGCTTGCACTTTTTGCTTCTTGGCGGCAGGCTCTGTGTCGGAGCCGTAGAGGTACGCATCCTCGTCCTCGCTGTTGGCCATGGTGGGAAGTATGGGTTTTGGGAAGTAGTACTGGGATGATAAATGGGGTGCAGACCCGTACACCGCCGCTGGGGTGCTACATGCCCATGGGTAACAAGACAGGCTCTGGGATAGAGGCGCCGGGAGCGTTTGAGGATGGTTTGCGGTGTTTTCGTTTTGTCTACTTGTGTGTTTCGGTGTGTACTTGTGGGTGTATGTGTGTCCCGTGGGCCTCTGTGTTCATTTGTAGGTGCAGACACCATGCTAATGTATGCTAATGTATGCTAATGTGGTGCGTAGCTGCTGAGTCCTATACGTTCACAAAAATTCTCCTAGTGATTGCAAGGTTATGCTTCTGTTCCTAGCACGGCCCTGAGTTCTAGCACGGCCCTGAGTTCTCTGGGGCGTTCTTGCTGTCCATGTTTGGTGCTCTCCTTACTGTGCGCATCGTGGGTCCAACTTTGCACCAAAGAGTATCTTTGCTCGTATTCCTCCGCTGCTCTTTGCCAGGCACACTACGCTTTCCCCAAAGACGGAGCTTTCTGGTGTAGCTCTGTTCTTCTGTCCGTTGTATCACTCTGTTATGTAATTATGTCCGTTGTATCACTCTGTTTTGCAATTATGTTTGTTGTATCACTCTGTTTTGTAATTATGTCCGTTGTATCATTCTGTTATGTAATTATGCTCATTGTATCTCTGTTTTGTAATTATGTCCGTTGTATCTCTGTTTTGCAATTACGTCCGTTGTATCTCTCTGTTATGTAGTCATTTCATTGTATTACTCTGTATTAATTATGTTCATTATATCAACTTTGTTAATCGCATCAACTCATTGCACCTGCTGCTCCGCAAGAACCAGCACATGGCCGTTTCTGCGCTGCATCAACTTCACCCATGGCTGCTGGCGGAACTTGTTGCGGTACACAATCTCCTGGATTGCCTTGATCCACTGCAACTTCTCTGTCTTGTTGGCGGCACCAAAGTCAATCACTTCGCCGTTAGCAAAACGGATCTTGAACGCATTCTCCATCAAGAGAATGTCGCTGAAGTTTCTGTAGTTCGATGACGACCGCTGGGTGTCATCCTTGTCCACATAAATGACCTCGGCCACTTTGGCCAAGTTGATGTTAGCTCTGGTCTTGTGGCTGTACTCCGAATGGGCCACCAAAGACGTTCCCTTGAGAACAAACCAACGCTTCTTCCATACCTCGCAGTCTCCACCTTCCTGGTGCATATATCCCGACAACGACACACGCTTCTCGCTCTTCAAATCATCCAATCGTTCATACGCATACTTGATACTCGAAGGCAAGATCTCATACGGCTCGCTCCGCGGCACAAAGAGCATCTTCACTTCCAACTGGCCAATCACATATGGCTTGCGCTTGATCTCCTCGTTGCCTTGAGAGATAGACGCCCACTCGTTGAAACAGGTGATGTTGAAACTGCAAGACTTGCCCAACACTTGTCCCTCATACTGTTCCAAGTCAACATAACACCGCGCAAACGACCCATCAGTAGCAAAAGTGTTCTTCCATTCGTCGTTCATAAAAGTGGGCACGTACTTTGTCACGGTCACAATATCCTTCGACCCAAACATCCGGCGAATCTTGTTTTTAGGTTTCACCACCTTTCTTTCGGAAACTTCCACCAACGTGCCCTTGGGTTTGTCATACGTGGCCTTCATTGTCAAAATAAACTCCAAAGACTCGCTCACTGTCAACTCAAACTCTTTTCCTATCATGACATTGGGCCCATCCAATTTGTAGCTGGGGGTTTTGATGCAGTGTACACCATTGTCCAAAATAAGGTTGAACGACGCATTGCGGTCCTTGATTCCAGGCAAGTTGATGTTCTTAAACCCAACAACACGGAAAAAGAGCTTTCCTCTTTCAGTAGACACAACCGAAGGATTTCTGGATGTGTCTTTAGAGCTATTCGCGGGGTGGTGAACGACATTGCCGTCTCGGTGACCTTCAGTCATATCAAACGTGTTCTCGTTGGAAATCACATTTGAAGGAACTGACACAGTACTCAATGCGTACGCTGGAGATTTGCTTTCACGGGGCTTTTGGTTCACAAGCTCACCTCCGGTGAATTCATCGTCCCGCTTGCTGTCGAGAACAATACCAGTCACCGAGTTGCCGCTCTTTATTATCTTCACAGGCGAATGGATCTTGATTGGAGACTTCTTCGACCCTGGGCCGATGCTCTTCTGAGGGGTTGTTGGCATTTCTTTAGGAAGCTCTTCTTCCCTGGACTTGGTTGTTGGTGTTCTGGGAGGTTGCAATGTCAGTGGCTTCTTAACAAGGAACGGGTTTCTGCTTCCCAACGTGACCGTTGTAGGTGACAAAGTATCCTTTACAGGAGACTGACCCAAATCTCTGACCAACTCTGGATCTGGGTCTGGGAATCCGTCGGCTCTAACTGGCTCAACAATGGCCCTTGATGCTGGTGGCGAGACCTTTGCATCATCTTCCACAAGTTGATCCTTCGATTGAATAGCTACCGGTCTAGTTAGCAATTCGTCAGCAACATGCTGCATGGGTTTCTTTGTGCTCAAATGAGACATTAATGAGTCACAGTGAATTGACGCCACTTGTGGAATGTGGCTGGATTGCTGTTCATGCTCTTGTACAACGGCAGCTTTCTTGTTCCCGATATTTTTGAGGTTGGAGTACTCCTCCTGACTCATTGCTTGCTTCATTTGCATGATCCGCTTTACATCGTCCCTATCCATACTAGGTAATGTCTTCATGCCATTAGACTTAATCGTGGGCTTAGTGAACGAATGATCATCAAAGATGTCGTTGTACTTATTCTTGGGAGACAAGACAGAATCTGTGCGCTTGATTTCAAAAGGGGGAACATAAAACTTCGACTTCTTATTTGGAGCATGGACTGTCTCGTTGATGACAGTTACGCTCTTCGGCTTCAAAGTAATGTTGATCGAATGTCTCTTGGGGAAGATAGCAACTGGCTCATTACCATGACTGTCCTTTAGCTCGGAAAGTATGTTCTGGTTACTCCAGCTTTTCCTTCTATTGGGTTCTTCGGTATATGACTTATTCTCATTACCGCCAAGAAGACTTTGAAAATGTCCCTCCAACCCTGAATCTTGCGATATTTCAGGTAGGAATCCCGACGCGTGGAGATCTTCAAATCCCGGACTAACGATGCGCTTTGACACAAGGTTAACCTCTTTGAATTTCCGTGGGTGAAGCGAAGAAGGAATTCTGTGATTCTCCATTGGAGCCAAATTGGTATCGTAGTTCAAAATAGACGAAACTCTGTACGACAGCTCAGAGGGCTTCAAAAACGTTTTCCTCTTCTGCTGTTGTGAGTGCCAAATGGAAATGAAGTCGTTTTTCTTTGTATCAGCGTCATTTTCAGCCGACAAAGCTTCTTCAAACGAGTTGTAGTTGAATTCAAGGCTCTGTGTATATGGGGAAGGGGGCTCGATATTTGGGTGAGGACCAATGTTGGAAGAATTGGCCAAAATGCTATTGTCCTCTTCTTTTTCCCCCAGAAGATTCATAAACCTTTCGTGGAGTTTTGAAGGTTCTCCGATTTTTCCGAGAAGCTCTTCTGAAGTGTCTTCATACACATCAGACGAGGTCTCCCCTGAAGGGCCCTCCTCTTCTTGTTGGTTCTTCGTGTACACTGTTTCAAGCTTCTTCACTTCCTCCATACTCGAGTCGATTGAGTCGGCGGTATTCGTGTTTTGTCCCCCTTCATTAGATGTCGAGTTTCCTGTGTCAACAGGAGAGATGAGTTTGACATTGAGGTTGCGGTTGTCGTTGTAAACCACTTCGACAATCTCTGTTTCTTCCATATGCAACGAAATATCGTTAATTTCAAAATCCACCGATTCGTTGTCCTTTGAAGCACCAGCAGGAGAACTAACCTGAAGGTAATGCTTGTCACCTTCGGCGCTGAGTTGTGATGATTCCTTCACCAGGTCCTCGGGCTCACTTTTGATCGCCTCTTTCTCGGTGTTAGTTAGATGTCCCTGCGGCTCGATACCCTCTTCTTGTTTGATGTGAATTTCTGCCGGTGTCTCAGAAGCGTTTTCAAAGCTTTCGTTGGGCTCACCCTTCACAGTTAATCTTGGCAATGAACTGTCTTCTTCTGGAAAAGGAGAAACAGAGCCTAAATCCCCGTGTTGGTGTTCTTCTTTCACTTGGATCTCGCGAGGCTCTTGTTTGACAAAAGATTGTTCTGGTTCTGGTTTCACAAGAGAATTTGAAGACTCGCTCTTCACAATTGGAAGAGATAGACCTGGTGAGGCATTACGTGGGGATGGCAGTGCGGTTTTTAGGGCTACAAACTCCTCCGCCTCGCCCTTGCCCGCTGGCGCGGCCCCAATTGCAAAGCGCTCTTTTTCGCATTCTTCGGCTTCATCTTGACTCACTTGGTCCAGCTCCTTGTCCAATTCGCCTTGGTCATTTCTGACATGGTTGGCCTCAATGGCTCTGCTCTCTTGGTACGCTTTCTCTTGTTCCAGGCCATCTTGGTCGTCAATTTCTTTTGCGGTTAAATCCAACTGGGAGGAGGAATTTAGAAGGTTGAGAATTGACTTTTCTGTCAGGTTGTAGGACTGGTTGAACGAGTCGTTAGGACCCTCTCTTGGCTTACTTTGCGAGCCGAATGTGATTATGTCAGAGCTATCATCATTGTATGCATCCGTGGAGGGGATTATCAGCCCTGCCATGTTATCCAGAAAACCTTTGATTCCGTCATTGAGCATGATGCCACTGGATTGGTTACCAACTTTATTCACCTCGAGATACCTGTTGGACTCTATAAGCGACTGTAGCGACGATTGCGACGAGTGTCCGGACTTAAGCATCACCTCCTCGGTTCTGGTCAACGCATTCAAGGGGTTCTGGGCCACCACATGGGCCGGTTCCAACTGGAACGATAAGTGGTGAATGTTGACGTTGGTTTCCTGCTCTCTGGCGTGGTCCAAGCGGTCGAGGTGCTCGTCCATGTCGTCTTGGGCTGATTGGAACTCCGGATTGTTGAGGAAAATGCCCAACTTCTCGTTTAGCGAGAGATTGCTGAAGCTCTTGTGGTTCAAGCGGTACTCACTCAAATCAGACACGTTGACGTCCTCGTCGCCCTTCTGGCTGTCTAAAAGGCCGGTGATTGTGTCAGACGAGTGTGGAGGAGGAGCCGGCGGTGTAGAACTATCGCGTTCGTCCTGGAGATTCAACTGCTCCACATTGGACCATGCGTGCGCAATTGGATCCGACTCTGCTGTGGAGGTGTGGTTTTCTGTGTCATCTTGGGCGGTATAGAGATGGAATTCCTCCAAATCTTCGTCTTCGTGGAATGCCACTTGTTTCTTGGGAGAACCGTTTTCGGCCGTTTGGGTCTTCATGATGGATTTGCTGGGAGACAGATACGCAATCTCCTCGTGCGACAAGGATTTGTCCAAGTTGTAGTTGTCGTGGTCGCCGTGGTCGCTCACATAAGTGTCGGAGCTGGAATTGTAATCGCGTTTTATCTCGGGATTTTCGGTTTTGTGGGCCGGGAACTTCAACGGTTTTATGGGCGACGCCACGGCCAGAAGAGATTCTGTGAAGCTGGCGGACGGATCCAAGGACCCGTGGTTGATTTCTTTGAGAAGCATGTCCACCGAATCTGGCGGGTTAGTACACATTTGTGGAACTGGGCCGGAAGAGGCTAAAGCCGGGTCGGACATACCGTTTTCATGCTTAAATATGTCTTGCAGACTCATACTTGAAAGCGGCAGATGGGGTTTTTCTTTGGCAGAAAAAGACATTGGGGCTTTCGCTAGTAGATTATAAAACCTTTAGCTGTTGTTATGATTTCCAAAACAGGATAGATGGTAAACACCAACGGGGAATTTTTGGGTCACGTGCACGCTCTGGCTGGGGCGACTGCAGTTGCCCTAAGGTGGCCTAATTGACCCAAAACGGAGTTCGGATCACCCAATTCTGAAAGACGCGTCCAGGGATACTTGAGACGGGTTTGTTTTTGCTTCTTTGGCAATTTGTGTTTGCGGCGGTGCGGTGAACCCGAAATTTGTATTTTTATATTCTGTTTGAGTTTCGGGGTGCAACCCGATATTGTGTGAAGTTTGTGATAATGCGCGTTCATGTCCCAGATCACGCACTAATATTGCGCAAAGAATGCAAAACAACATCTCCAGATAAAATCAAAAAGTACCGGCTATGTTTTGTCGAAAGAACAAACAAGCCACAACTTGCAAATAGATTTGCAACCGAGTTTCTGCTCCTTTAGTCACGTTCTTACGTTGCCGTAGTCTGAAAAAATCTAAGATAATACTACACCATGTGCGTACCACGCCTTATAATGTTTCATTTGAATATATTTTTTAAGTGCAATCCTAAGACCAGATCAAGCCAAGATATTCCCATCCCTTCAAACTTGGGTATGGGGGCTCGGGTCTGGCCTCGACATCGTCAAACAATGCCTTCAAGTTTACCTTTTCTGGGGCAATGAGAAACGACTTCTTGTAAACGCTCCACCCCGAAATCAACACAATGAATAATGGAATGATAAAGTAGGAAGAAAAGAAAGAGGAGAACACAAACTTGCCGTGGATAAAGTTGGTGAATCCTCCAGTAAGCAAAAGAAGCACAGATGCTATCAACGAGAACCAAGATGCAAAAACAGTTCCGGGGAAAGTATAAGGCAAATCAGCTCTAGTGTAACCTTGAACCTTCATCGCTTTAGTCATGCGAATGTGGTTCACAGAAATCGTGATCCAGTTTACCAAAAGGAGCGATGAAGTGATGCTTTGGAACCAGCTAAAGACACTGGACGCAGCATTAGAAGCAGACATATAGGCCAATGGAATAAAGGCAGCAGCCACAATGACCCCAATATATGGCATTCCCTTCTTGTTTGTCTTCAAAAAGATTTTCGGCGCCTGTTTTACACTTGCCAAAGCAAAAAGAGCTCTAGAGGCACCGAGGATTCCCAAATTTGTTGCAGACAACGCAGACGTCAAGACCACACCATTGATGATATGTGGCAACACCTTAATACCTGCTCTTTTGATTGCGATCACAAATGGAGATCCCGCAGCGTTTCCAGTAGAAGAAGCAATCAGTGGGTCATGGGAGGACACAATCAACGTCAACACAAAAATAGTGGACAAATACAAGAAGAAGCACCGGAAAAACACCCTCTTGGCCGCTCTATGGATGGCTCTTCTTGGATATTTCACTTCGCCCGCAAGCATTGCCATGGTTTGCACACCACCATAAGAGTACACCACCGAATCCATAGTTTTCCAGAAGGCAATGAAGCGACCAAGACTGTTGTCATAATACAAGTAATTGAATGCTCCTTCCTTCCAGTAGCGGAAGCCAATCCGATCTTGGCCTGGAACCCCACCAAGATCTATAATCAAGCCGGTGAGAATAAGACCAACAATCAAGGTGATCTTGAGCACACCAAAGAAAAATTCAATTTCTCCATACCAACGGACATTATAGGCATTGATTGCAACAACAATTATCCCGAAAACAGTAATCCACACTGCAGAGTTCAAGTCTGACCAGTAGGTCATGACCAAGGCCACAGCACTCAATTCACTGGGAATAATGTTCGAGTAAACATTACACCAGCCAACAGCAAAACCAAAACTCTCAGATGCAAAGTGGTTGGCGTGTTTAATGTATGAAAACGTCACAGGCATGAGACAGGCAGTTTCGGTAGCACACATCTGAGATGCCATCACCACAATACCAACAAAGAAGTAACTGAGCAATACTCCCACAGGGCCAGCCACAGCAAGAGATCCACCCGAGGAAAGGAAAAGACCTGTACCAAAAACGCCAACCAAGGCGATCATGGCAAGATGCCTCGACTTGAGCGAGGAGGCCAAGTTCTCCTCATAACCAAATACCGATTCGCGAACACTGCTGGACTCCACATCCGAAATGGAAGTGGTTTCATAGACCTGTTTACTATCTTTAAGGTTCAAAGACATTCTGGTGGCTGGGCTGAAAATTTGCCTCTACAGTGGGCTTTATAAGTCATGGAGATTAATCGTTGTAGCACCAACGCAATTTGTGTTAATTGCGAAGTGTGGATCCGATAAACGCGCCACAAGTGTGTAATGCCGTACCAGCAAAAAAGAAACACACTAATAATGTAGCAGGGTGAGTAATCATATACTTCTCCATTCGTGACATTTCTACCACGTAGCACTGGGAATAAACAAAGAGATACTTTTTTTTTTCTAGAGATACTTTTTTTTTTCGAGGTCCTTTTGACGTGAATGCTGCAAGTAGCTGCGCTGATACTGGCATTGACATATGCTTCAGAGATAAGAAGAGATGCATTGTCGGAACAAGGCTAAGCATTGGATCAGATAAACCTATCTTTATAGAAAAACGGCTTTATATCAGAAGATTCCCGGGTCTTTTGCGCGGTTTATTGGTCCCGCTACACTGACCGCAATACGTCTGCACCAACAAAAATAAACGACGTTCATCTTCAAAATTCTTGAAACAAATTCGAAAAGGTTGATCTGATTTCGATTACTAATAACTAGCGCCTGTGATGAGCCACTGTAAATTGCCTTTCAAGAGATCCACAATTTGGGACACATAATGATGTACAGGTGTTACAAGTTACGCTTCGGCTTCAAAAATGCGCCGCAGTCCGAAGGAACAATTACAATCATCAAAAAAAGTAGTGCCACATCGGTTTTCTCTTTAAACGCTTATCGGAATCTCCCGGCTCGCCCGAGTCGAACGTCCCAATCCTGGCCTCCAAAAAAATTTCTTCGATTTTTGCGGGCCGTTTTTATCCTCCATTTCGCCCTATTTATGTTGGTTCTAGGCGCTTTGGCAGCCACAATTGCTTTTTCACGGCCTCATGCACGCGTCCCGATCCGGAGCCACCA
>JAKUAN010000110.1:0-30250 GCA_030674715.1 Clavispora phyllophila
AGGTCGCCCGGCGGCGCCGCGAGCGAGCGCGCCTTGCGCAACTGCTTGCACGCGTCGTCGTCCTGGTCGTCCACGCCCACGTCGAGCACGGTGAAGGCGAGCGGCGGCGCGTGCGGGGCCAGGAGCGGGGCGCCGAAGCGCGCGGCGCGGTCGGCGGGGGTGAAGTACAGCGGCGGCGACGCCAAGTTCTTGGCGGGCGTGGTCAAGGGCGTGGCGTCGTAGTCGGAGTAGGGCTCGAGCGTGGGCAGGGCAAAGTGGGCGTCGAAGGGGTTGGCGGCTTTTGCAGCCATGGCCGTCAACAACGACGCGGGCTCGGCCTTCAGGCGCGAGCGGCGGTGGGCCTTCAACGGGGTCTTGGTGACGCGGGCCGCCAGCGGCGGCGGCGCGGGCGACGTGGGCGTGCCCCAGTGCGGCGCGCGGAGCGGGGTGGTGTGGCTGAGCGACGACACCGACGCCGACTTTTTGCGGCGCGCGGGGGTGTGGGCCAAAGAGTAGGGCAGGTCGAGCAACAGCGGGTTGGACGCCAGCAGCAGGAGTGGCGGCACCAGGTCCACCAGGTGGAGCGTGGACGCCAGGTGCGAGTGGGGGAAGAGGCCCAGCGGCGGGTCCGCCA
This sequence comes from Clavispora phyllophila, assembly GCA_030674715.1. NCBI lineage: Eukaryota > Fungi > Ascomycota > Pichiomycetes > Serinales > Metschnikowiaceae > Clavispora > Clavispora phyllophila. Next base: position 614 of record JAKUAN010000110.1, read on the forward strand.
GGAGCGACGCCGACGGCTTGTGCATGATGCGGCGCGCGGGCGGGTGTGCCGGCGGGTGCGCGGGCGGGTGCGCGGGCGCGCTGTAGGTGTCGGCGTACGCCTGCGGCTGTAGCGCCGGGCCCTGGTGGTAGGCGTGGTCGTCCAACGACACGTTGCGCAGGTGGCTGAAGTTGAAGCGCAGGCCCGGGTTCAACGAGAACGGGGCCAGGAGCTGGTCGCCGTGGCGGGCGTCGACGGAAAAGTGCTTCAGGTGGCCGAAGCGCGGCGGCGCGGGCTCGAGGAGCAGGCTGTCGTAGTAGAAGTCGGGGATGTCGGTGCCAAAGTCGAGGTCGTCGTACAGCGGGCTGCCGTAGTCGCCCTGGGCTTTGTCGTCGTCCATGTGGCCGAGAGGGTCGGAGGCGAGAAACGGTTTGGAGAGCTGGGTGGGCAGGCTCATAAGGTACTTCTCCATGGCTCCATCGACGGAGGTGCGGCGGGGAGTGGGGGACGTTCGGAGGACTGGGCCCGTTGGTGGTGTGCGTCCGTGTAGCTCTGGTGGTGTGGTGCTTGCTCAGCGGCGCTCGGGTGGTTGAGCGAGTTACGGCGCAATCGGGACAACTAGCACAACCGGTGGTACTTTAAGCGCAGCTTCGGGTACAGCTTCGGGGACAGCTTCGAGTACAGCTTCGAGTACAGCGTGTGGTGCCGGGAGAAGGCCGTGGATGTGGTGGTGGTAGCGCCTGTGATTGGCGGGTGAAAAAAAGCGAATATATCCAAATGCGGGTCTCTGGGGTTGAGCCACCGGCGGATTTTTTTCCCATCCTGCGGCCGCACCGCCCACTCCAGAAATAGAAGCGGCCGATTTGCGCGCGGGTAATTGTTTTGCGGCCGCAGCAGCTTTTTTTTCTTCTCTACCGCTACTTTGGCCCGGCGAAGGGGCCCCACGCCTCCGGTCCTACGTGAGGCGCTATCCCTTTGCTTGGTGGCTTCTACGGAGTGCGTGGCCATAGAAGCCCGGAACAGACCCACCGGCATAGAGGTGCGCGACGCGACGCGTTGTTTATCGTATTTATGCTGCGCCGACGCACCGCCCGCAGCACCTCCTGCCAGACACGTGCACTTGACATATTGGGCGCGTGCACGATCACGTGTGCACGGAACGAGGCGGGTGGCTGTTGCTTTCTGTGGGAGTTTGGCTGGGGCGCTACCAAGCGGGCCGATGCACCGGAGGTCCGCATGTTACGGTTGCAGTGGCGCTACACTAGTCGGTGCCATTTGTTGCCGTTTGTGCGGTGTTGTTGGTGAGAGATTGTGTAGGTGTGTGCGAGTGGAATTGCGCACCACGCCATTTTACCCTCGGGCCGACATCCCGTGGGCTGGTTAGTAGTAACGTCTCTGCGGATTGTGGCATTGGGAGTATTGGAGGGCAGAGAAGACAATTGGAGGGAGTTTGGGACCTGAGACTGAGTTGAGTCAAGTTTGGAGACATTTTGCGGGCAAGAGGCAATGTGATCGGACAATCAGACAGTGTGATTAATGCGAGTCACATAAAGTAAGCTAACGAATTAGATAAATATAAAGCTAGTTGATAATCTTTTTCATCGAACGTGACGGAATGAAAAACAACAGCTAAAAATAAATTCGTCTGCAAACCATTCGTCCCACACACTTGACTCTTTTGTTCTCCTACCAACAAGTTGATGTGCGACGGAATTAGGCAAAGCCAATCAACACAATACTTAAGACGTACAGTGAGACACGCCCGGAGGTAAAAACATACACAGACCATTGAATTACGTCGATATCGGGCATCCTTGCGACACACATTGAGTCATAGTGAAACACGCCGGGAAACGATTGCGTAACATTTCGGGACATGCTTGGACTTGTGAACACAGCATGTGGAAACCGAAGACTGCCCGAGTTCCCCTACCGTCCGGTTCACATGCACTAGTCATATGCCTCCAGCAGAAAAACTACAGAGCGCACCCGGTCAGGCACAACCGGTTTTTCTACATCACCAGTAGGTCACCACGACTCTACTCTACAACTCAGGCTCAGACGTGGTCTTCATATAAATATCATGTCGTTCATGGGTTTTGGGCAACAAAGTCGACACCCTTCTTGATGTTGGTGATCAAGGTCTCCTTGGCCTTCTTGACCAACTCCTCCTCGTGGTCAGACAACTCACCCAAAGAGTGGATGGTCTTGATACCCTCAACACCCAAGGTGACCTTGGAAGAGAAGAACTCAACACCCTCGTCCTTGAACAATGGGGAGTCGACGAAAGATGGCTCGACAACGTCTCTCTCACCAGCCAAACCGTTCAACACGGCACCGGCAAATCTGGCACCGGCTTGGGCCATGGACAAGGTGGCGGAACCGGCACCGTTCTTGGCCTGCACAACCTCGTCACCACCGAATTGGATTCTGTGGATCAAAGCGTCTCTGGTCTCGGCTGGCAACGACTTGTGGGTGGTTTGGGACAACAATGGCACAATGGTGATACCAGAGTGGCCACCAACAACGGTCACGTGCTCGTTGACAGGGTTGGTGCCGGCAACCTCAGACACAAATCTGGAGGCTCTCAACACATCCAAGGTGGTGACACCGAACAACTTCTTGGGGTTGTACACACCCTTGGACTTGAACACCTCGGCGACAATTGGCACGGTGGAGTTGACCGGGTTGGAGATGATACAGACGGCGGCGTTTGGCGCGTTCTCGGCCACGGCCTTGGCCAAGTCTCTGACAATGGAGGCGTTGGTGTTGAACAAGTCGTCTCTGGTCATGCCAGGCTTTCTTGGCACACCGGCAGGAATGACAACCACGTCGGCACCCTTGAGCGCCTCGTCCAACTGCTCGGGTTCGTAGCCCTTAACGGTGGAGTTGGTTGGCACGTGGGACACGTCGGCAGCCACGCCGGGGGCGCCTCTCAAGTCGTAGAGGGCCAAGTCGGTGACCTTGTGGTTCAACTTCATCAAGAGAGACAAAGGCTGGCCGATGCCTCCGCCGGCGCCCAAAACGGCGACCTTGTAGGCGGCGGAAGGAGAGGAGGAAAACGATCTGGTAGCAGCCTTGAACATTGGAATATATACAGCGGATGGGGAGCAAAAGAGGGCGGAACCGGTGGTTTTTATATGGGGTCGCGGTGCGCGCCGGGCGCGGGCCAATCACAGCGCGCGCCTGCGTGCCGAACCGTCCGATTCGTGGGGGTGGAGGAATGGGCGAAAACGGGTGGGTAATGCCCCGGCACAACGGGCGGGCGGAGACGAGGTTTGGGAGGAAAATCCGTGGCGCTGTAGGGCTATTTTTTTTTTTTTTTGCCGGTGGTTTTCTCGGGCCGGCAATGCGGTGGTTTTTCCCACGGACTTCGGACCTGGATGTGCCGCACTCTGGGGTGCGCATGTCGGCACGGCGTATCCACGGATGTGGAGGGACAGGACTGAAAAATATATAGGGAGAGGGAGAGGCGGAGGGAGAGGAAGAGGCGGAGGGAGAGGGGATGGGGGAAGAGTGAGAGAGGGAGAGAGAGACCTACGATTGGAATTGACTGGAATTGACAGTAACGCATATCCGAGAAAAATAGACGGTGGACAGGCATGGTGCGTGCATTGTGCGTATGTAAGCAAGAAGCCTTTATGGCCAAGTTGGTAAGGCACCTCACTAGTAATGAGGAGATCGTCAGTTCGAATCTGGCTGAAGGCATAATTTTTTCCATCTTTCCCGTTTGTTTTTTCCCACTCGGCTCGTGGGGTTCTCCTGCCCTTACTGTAGCACCGTGCTGTCTGCGCGCTTGTTTCGGTGCGCACTGTTTGTGATAATTCCACACTGAAGCGCACTCCAGAATCTCAACTGATCCACCCGTACCAACAAACCAGAACAAAGCCACCCCACAGAGCCACCCGACCCCACAGAGCCACCCCTCCCCACAAGAAACAAACACCCACCATGTCCAAGGAACAGGCCAAGAAACACTCGTTGGACGTGTCGCATGTGGCGGCGGTGGAATTGCCGTTGATCGTCAAAAACACAGAGAAAGCCATCGGCATGCTCGGCGGGCAAGAACGCATCAAGCGCGCGCTCGACTCGCAGTTCCGCCAGCTCCCCATCCAGCCCAGCAGCCACTCGGTGGACGACCGCAACTTGGAGTTGCGGTTGAGAAACGACCCGTTCCACCACCCGGTCCAGGCGCTGCTCAACCGGCGGGAAAAAATCTTGGTCAAGGTCAGCGTGCCCAAGTCGGCGTTGCCGCCCGACTACCACCAGAACCCCCACAAGTACACCATCCAGCAATTGGTGCAGCGCAACCACCACCTCGGCGGCGCGGCGTACAAAGTGGAGCCGGTGGCCATCATCAACAAAAACTACACCTTCCGCGCCATAGCCGACTTCCAAATGTCCACACGCAACAACACGCGAGTGCAGGACTTCCGCGCCAACGTGCTCCAGGTGCGTGACTTCAACGGCATGAAACAGTACTACCACGACAAGCTCCAGGTGCAAGACGAGTTCAAGGACCTGCTGATGTACGAAAACAAGGACCACCACCTCATTCCACCGCCCAACTTCAGCGGCATCCGGTTCCCGTTCGACTTCCGCTACCAAAAGAGCCCGTACACGGTCACGCTCCGCGACGACAACGGCGACGTGAAGGTGGTGATGAAGTCCGACAGCAAAAAGTTGTTCACCAACACCGTGGACTTCCACGGCGACTCGGTGCCGCAGCAGCCGCTTCCGGAGATCGTGGCCAAGTACAACTGGCTCCTCAAGTCCGACTTGTCCCAGGAGTACTCCGACAAGAAGCTCTTTGACTGCATCCAGCACTTGACCTACTTGTTCGACGTCAAGCCCATCTGGCTCCGCAAGCTGCTCATCGACGTGACGCCGGAACACCTCCAGACCGCAGTCAAGGAGGCGTTGCCATACGTGTCGTACTGCTACAAAAACGGGCCGTGGCGCTTCTGCAACGTCAAGTTGGGTGTCAACCCGAAGCACGACCGCGCCTACTGGATGTACCAGAGCGAGTACTTTCGGTTGCTGCGAGCACACATGCGCCCCGATGCTCGTGAGTCCACCGCTCGCATAGTGCCCAGCACCATCCGCTTGCACCACCCGCACTCCGACATCCGCCTCTCGGAGGATCTTTTCTTCACCGGCACCAAGCTTCCCAAGGCCATCAACTACCAGCTCGGCGACATCATGGACACGGATGTGTGCGAGTTGATTGAACGGGCGCAAAACGAGCCGAATGCATTCTTCAGAGAGTCGCTAGACCCGCAGGACGGCTGGATCAAGCACCAGGTACTTGAGTCCATCCGACACATTGTGCGGTATAAGTTGCGGCGGCTCCAAGAGGACCAGGCCATTGACCCGGAGAAGATCCGCAAGATTCTAGACACAGACTACACCGCCAAGGAGGTGAGCGAGGACGACGGTGCCAACGCAGACGCGGCGGACGATGAGTTTGACGACACCCAGGCCAAGTTGCAGGAGGAGGGCGACGAGAACGACATTGACGACGATGCGATCGACTCGGGCACATTTAACGAGGAGTCGGTGTACAGCCGCATCAAGCAGGTGGATGCGGCCACGGCTGCGAAGCTTAGTGCGTTGGTAGGGTTGGTGAAGCAGGATTCGCTAGGCGAGGTGGAGTAGCTCCACGAAAGTCGTCCACAACGGGCCTTTCCGGACGGTCTGTATTGGAGTGTCTATAGCTACCCATCAATTATGCCATTGACCGTTTGCTTCAGCAAGCAAGCGTTCGACTTCCGGAGACCATTTGACTACTAGGCTGTTTTCCTTGGACTTTCTCTGGTAACCCAACCAGTTGACTTTCAACAACCCGGAGACCTCGCAATGTGACACCGTCTGACATGAGCATCGAAGCTTATGTCATCCGAGAGTGCCCACCTACCCGAGAATCAACAGACGAGAGTCTAACCAAGAATCCAAACATACGATACCCACAATCTCAGCGTCTGGCACTTTGACTACCTTTCCACGCAGTAATATACGTCCTGAACCAGGATCTGTCCACGCATTAATAAACGTCTTCAACTTGGATCTGTATAAACCACTTGACAGTAGCACCACAAGACCACCCCACCAAATAAAAATCGTTCATGCATTTCATCATCCCCCATTATCTCTTTCTCAACCGTTTTGCTGTCGCTCATATTTTCCTTCCCCACCAAATTCGTACTTCGCCCTGCCTGTGCGCTCCCATACAGTGTGCACTAATCGCAAACTAAACACGTAGTTTTTCCACCACAATATGACCAAGGCCACCGAAACATTAGTTGCGCTTTTCGCCGTCTCCGCGGTGTACTTTGCGTTGGTCACTGGAGTGATTCCAACCGGAGAATTGATTCAAACAGAGATTTTGCCTTACTTGCCATGGTGGGCGTTGGTGACATTTGGTGCGTATGCTTTGGGGACTTTGGGCTGGGGTGTTTTGACATTCAAGAACAAAGAGGAAAGCTACAAGGAGTTGTTGGCGCAAATCGACGAGGCCAAAGATTTCTACAAGAGAAAGGGCGTTGACTTGGATGAATAGATAATAAATATGTCACTGGAGGTTTCTACGTAGTGGGGAGCCGTCTCTTCTCTCTCTCTCTCTCTCTCTCTCTCTCAGTTCCCGCTCGCCTGCTTCTGCAATTTCTTCTTGCGCTCCATCTCCGCAAACACTCGGATCGACACTGGAACATTGGCCCACTCGTCGTCTTTCGCCTTCTCGCTCACCTTCTCGCTAGATTCTCCCCCCGGCATGTTTTCTGGCCGGAGAAACCGCACCGGGGGATCGAAGTCCGCAGGCCACGTACCTCCACGCTTCGCCAACTTGCGTGCGGCCTCCTTACGCTTGGCGTTCCAGTCCTCAACGTCCTCGTTGTAAATTTCCCAGACGCAGTTGATACAGCCGCTCATACAGCAGTTGGTGGGCTCAAGCGGCTTTGCCGGAACTTTCACACCAGCAATGACTCTAGGTTCACCCACGTTGAACCGGCTGGAGCTTTGTCGAACGTCACCACGGATACGGCCACCGAAAACCCGCGCAATGCGCTCTTCGGGAGTCAAGTCCTCTAGTTTGTAGGTGCCTTCGAACGAGGCCGATTTTTTAGGTTTGGCTGAGTCTTGGGGTTTGGCTGACTCTTCAGGTTTGGGCGGCGGAGGAGGGTTTCGCTGGGTCTGGAGTACGAGGTCGTAGAAATCGTACTTACTGTGAGAAGCGGCTCTAACCGCAAACCGGCGTACGGGTGTTCTGGCTACACAGAGCATCAGGAACGGAATCTAGACGGAACACCACTGAGTAGGTGCTGAAGTAAGTGTTGAAGTGCTGAATTGCTGATGAAGTGCCGAAGATTGAGATAGAAGATTGAAGGAGTGTTGGTGATGTGTGGAAAATATGGATGCTGAATGCGGATGAATGACAATGCAGTAAGACAAATCTATAGCACGGATGTCCTTCTAGTTGTAGGTGGAGCTCCGCACAGGGTAGTTGAAAGAATGTGAATCTGCACTAAATGGAGAAGTTCGCACAGATACTGATCGGTGGGGTGCGTGATGCTAAGGACTACATACGTAAAGAAGGACTACCTAACCCGTTATACAATGTACCGGATTTACGGGAAGATTAAAAGACGGAGTATAGTAAGAGAAAATTTGGAGGAGGTCATGGGTGTTTTCTCACATTAAATGGCTGTGTACTATTGCTGGAAGACAGCTGAATTCCTCACCTAGTAAGGTTAAAATTTATCTTTGATTCTTTATTTCGTTTCGGTAGAGTCAGTTATGGAAGAGAATGAAGTAAATACACAAGCTTTAATGTAGCAACATCGGTTTCGGGTGGATTTCAGCCCAGATATAAGTTTGCGGCGTCATCATATAATGGTGTCCTGTGACTGGTCAGTGCGCTATCGCAGATATAGCGTGTAGGGAAATCATTTAGTGGAAGAGAAACACATGTATAGATATTATGGAAGTTGTGGAAATGCTTACCTAGGAAACTAGGAGATGATATAATGATAGAACCAGCATATTCCGATGATAGAGCGGCAGATGACACGCAATACTACCAGTAGAGACGATTAGAAGATACGACTGACTAGGATCTGCAACGGACAATACTCAGACAAGCACAAAAAGGGACAGGAAAGAGAGCATAGACCAAGTACACACAAAATGAATACATCACTTCCAATATGACTAGATGATGACTGGATAATGAGATAATGACTAAATAATGCGGACTAATAACAATATGACTAGATAGTGACAGACTGGAGAATGCAGACTAGAGAATGATAGAATAGACAATGAAACAACAGACAATGGCAGACCAGAGAATAATAGATCGAGAATAATAGACCAAGAGTGATAGACCAAGAGTGATAGACCAAGAGTGATAGACCAAGAATGATAGACCAAGAATGATCAACCAAGAATGATAGTACCCCCCACAAAGAACACTGACTGACAAGACATTAACATACTGGATAATATTACACCGAGCGTGACAGGCTAGAGAACATGGCTACGCCATCTCAACATGGAACGCCCGCAAAGCCTCCTCAATGCTAAGGAAAAACCCGTCTCCAAGGCGCGCAGAAACATTCATCGATCCCCCAACCTCGGCTTCCGGCCGCAGAGCGCAAAACCCGTCGTATCCCGCATTCACGATCTCCATGATTCCCAGCTTGACAAAACGGCGCCGCACTTGGTTGTTCATCGGCACACGAGCAAACGCCACATGGATCTTCTCCACCTCGGTGTACCGCTTGACAATGTCGTAGAGAGTCTGAGTAGAAGAGGCGTCGATGTCGCTCATGCCCTTGCAGTCAAATATCACGATCTTGATGGCGCCATTCTCAAAGCCTCGAGCCGGGGGTTGCGACGGATGCACTGAAAGCGTTCCGAACTTCTCGATACGAGTGAGTTTGCTCCGGAGATCGCCCAAATTGGCGAAATTCAACGGCTCGGGAATCTTGATGATAAGCACGCCCTCGATCTGCTCGATTTCTGCCACTAGCGCGTCGCCGTTTTCGGTGTCATCTCCGCCAAAATGGGCGGCGAAGCTTTCCTCGATAAGCTCGTCCGCATTGCGGAACACCGAGGTGTTGGGAATCCGGCCCAAGATGTGGATGCGAGACGACGAGCTGTGTTTGATGACCCGGACCACAGCAATCATCACCCCGAGAACCACGCCCGCCTCTACGCTCCAGAAGATCGTAGCACAGAACACCAGAAAGAGAATGGCCACCTCATCGTAGCCGTCAATCCCCCAGAAAAAAGCAACCTCGTGCGGAACCTCCTCCAACACGGTGATGCCGATGATGGTGGTGCTCAACGAGAGAACACATTCCGGAAGGTAGTACAAGTACGACAACAAGTAGCGGATCGCCACAAGCACCGTGAGTCCCATGATGACTGTAGCGAGCGGTGAGCGAGCACCAGCCAAGATATTGACTTTGGAGCGACCGAGCGCACCGAAAGAGGGCAAGCCGCCCACAAAAGTAACACCAAGGTTGCACATGCCCAACGCCACAAGCTCACGGTTGGAGGAGACATTATAGTTGTACTTGGCGCCGAGCGCCTTGGTGGCGGTGGTGGAGTCGAAGAAGCCAAGCACCGAGCACAAGAACGACGTGGAAAATACGGTTTTGAAGAGCGCAAGCCGTGTCCACCGGAACGGGTTGACCACCACGCCTGACGACGGCTTTGGCGTGGTTTTGGTCAAGTCGCCCACAATCGCCACGCCCATGCCGTTCCAGTCGTAGACGTACGAGACAAACGTGGCCACCACAATCATTGCAAGAAGCTCAGGAACGTACACTGCCGCCTGCACGCCGTGGTGCTCCTGTAAGTACCGTTTAGCCTTTCCAATCGCAAGCACCACCGCCAAAGTGCACATGGTGATTGTGACGGTGGGAACATGGGCCGACTGCACGTGGGACACGGCAAACGCCCATTTGTCCACGATGGTGGCATGGGGCAACGTCGCGGCCAAGGTCTGGAGCCCCATCTGAATGGAAAGCTGGTTGGTGATCATCACCACACCCATGGCGCCGATAAAGCCCTTCAACAACGCCCGCGAGAGCACGTTGTCCAAAAATCCGTAGCGAAGCAATCCCGCGGCCAAGAGCACCGCAGACATGCCCACCGAGATGGTGGCGCTGATTTCGAGCGCCGAAACGCCGGAAAACTGGTTGGACGGGTCGTGACTAAGGCGCTCGATGACCTGGCCGTAGAGCACGGCCGAGCTGGGCAGCGGGCCCACCACAAGTGTGGGAACGCCGCCAAAAACGGCATATGTAAGCGCAGCCACCGCCGCGGAGTAGAGACCCACCAACGGCGGGAGTTTGGCAAGGGAAGTCGCAAGCGACATCACGAGCGGAATCTGGAACGACGCAAGCGAAACGCCGGCAAGAACATCGCCCACGATGTTGCTGGCACGGTATGCGGGCACCCAGCGGAGAAGTGGCAAGTAGTACGACACATACGCGTACCAGTCGAAGTCGTGGTTGAGGTTGTGGCGCTCAAAGTCGAGTGAGTCGCCGTCGTGGTATTTCTTGACGAGTTCGACGCTGATTTCCGAGCGGAGAGACTGCGACAGCGGGATCGAAAGAAGCGGCGGCCTTCGATTCGGGAGAAGCCGCGTGGTTTCTCGCACCGGCATTGTGTGGCAGTGGAGGAGATGTTTTGGCGATAAGCTGATAACGTCCGTATAGTGGGTCTGTATAGTGGGTCTGTATAGTGGGTCTGTATAGTGGGTCTGGGTGCGGTGGTGTGGGGTCGGGTCAAATGCTTGTTAGCCGGCTATTTTTGGCACAGACAATTTGCAGGGAAAATGTTGATAAATGGACGGGAATAGTGGTGGAGCACAAGTGGACGGAGACTTATGTGGGTTGGATGTGCTGTGGTGGGATATTTGGTGCCATTTGTGCGTCATTGAGTAGCGTAATTGTTGACTGGTGTGACGAGCCAAGGAGACGACTATACTAGAATTTGGCAGGCCCGCAGAGATTCTATCCTAGACCTTGGCGGAAATTACACGTGGTTTAGAAAATGCTGGGTTGTTTTTCGAGTTGGAATTAGATGATTCTGCGTAGTTTGTTGGGTGCAAATTTTATGCGAAGAACGTGGCCTTGACCGATGCTGGGGTTGATTATCAATTCACAAAATGGCCTAACCAAGAGGCTGAAAAATGAGGTATCTGCTCATACAAGTGTCAAAAGTCAAGGTGTCTATATTACTGTCTGATGAGCTTGATCGAAAATCCATAGAGACATCAATACAAAACTTAAATCTAAAAATAAGCGTTTTAAGCAAAGTTCTAAGACCGTCAGAAAGCCTAGAAGTCTAATAAATAACGGCTCTGTCTAAGAGCCCAATAAATAATTGTCTGTCCACTCAGTTACCCTTAATAATCCGCTCAAGTAAATCATTGGTGCCAAACGGATTCTGGATATAGAGATTGTGACCGCCCTGCGGAACCACATGAAACTGTGCCCTGTTGCCGCGAGAACTCACTTCCTCCACCAATTTCTCGCCCGCTTCCGAGTTCATGAAATCGTACTGACCGTAGATAACGTGCATGTCATACTTGGCCAAGTCTCTTCCTTTCGCCGAAGCAAACTTGTCAAAAAGAGGAATTCTGCTGGTTGTAGCAGGTGTAAGAACGTACTTGACGTGCGTGTCAGACTTGGTACCATTGGTGATGGAGTTGTACAAATACTCAATAAGAAGACGGCACTCAGTATTAGTTCCGTACTTTAACTGGTTCGCACTAGAAAATGCTGTGGCTCCTCCAAGTTTTTCGATAACTTTGTTCACTGCAAAAAGCTTACTGTACCACATATCATAGTACTTGGCAACGCCCCAAGGTCCCAAGAACTTGAGTAACCGGGGTAAGTAAGGTTGCACATAGTACCAGAATTCTATGGTACGCTTCGATAATATTGGAAACCGGCTCAAAAAACGCAGCGAAGTAGGGTCGAGAGAAGGAGAAATGTTCTTTCTTTGGGTTGGAATAGGCGTGTTAGCGGCATATGCGTGGCGCTCCACACCAACCGGACTCAAGAGAACCAAACTGCGCAAATTATCCGGATACCTCACAGCATAGGAGCCGGACCAGTAGCCACCAAAAGAATGGCCAATCAAGTAATCAATTTTCTCAATGTTGGAGCTTTTGCGCCACCCTTCGAGCGCTTCGACATAGTAGTTTTCGATATCGTTTAACTGCGGAAGAAGTGTTTTCTGGCGGGCTTGGAAACGGTCCACATCGAAGTCATAGCCGTCCACTAGTTTGTAGTATTTCTTGTAAAGATTTTTGGGGTCTGTAGGCTTGTTGTCGTGGATGGTGATGTGGTCTGCCCGAGGAACCAATTTCCAGTAGTCTATGCTGGGTACCTTTGGGTTCAGCGACAACCCGAACGAGATATTGTCCAAGAAGTGGACCTTGAAGTTGAAATTCTCTCCCTTGAGCCGATTCACCATATGGAAGTTGCGAGCAAAACATCCGAGGGATGCTCCGTAACCATGTAAGAACACTGCATGCTTAGTCGCATATTCGGGGCCGTTGATCACCTCAAAAGACACCTCGTTGATGTAGTTTCCGTTCTTGTCGATGGTAACTTTGCGATTTTCGCGGACTACGCCGGAGTTTTCTTGTAAGCTGGGCGAAAAGTGGAGATCAACCAACTTTTGTTGAAGTTCAAGCAAGCGACCGGGCTTGAGTGAATTCCACCATATTCTCCAAGCAAGCGACAATGGGATTTTCTGCACAAGCCGCAGATTCGGCTTGTAGTTTGGCGGTAGCTGGAAAAGCGCTCTGGAAGAAGTTCCCAAGAGGCGGTATTGTCGAAGCATGCGAGGAAGTGATGTAGATTTCGGCTTGTTCGCGATTTCGCAATCTATGGTAGTGGGGTAAAAAGAGCATTGAAAGTGATTCTCGGGTGGATGAATACGGTATTGGGGCGCGATTGCAATACTGTCAGTATTCTTGTTTATACTGTCTTGTTTGTAGTATTTGCGTCAGTGGTATTTTCACCATTCTCTGCTATGTGTTCTCCTCCCCACTCTCGGGGTCAGCACCTTCTCACTATTCTCAGTACCTCTCACTCAACTCATGCGTCGTCATTACTATATACATGGAACTAAATACACTAGTTGTCGCCCTTGACCAAACCAACCTTCGCTGGTCTCAACACTCTCTTGTTCAAGGTGTAACCTGGCTGTTGCACGTGGAAAACAGTGCCTGGCTCCTTGTCTGGATGAGGAATCTCGAAAGTGGCCTCATGCTGGTTAGGGTCGAATTGCTCGCCCATAGGATCGATCTTTTCAATGCCGTGCTTCTCCAAAGTCTTCTCAAACACACTTCTGGTCATAGAAACACCATCAAACAAGTTCTTGACCTCGTCGTTGCTGCTCAAGGTTTCCTCCTTAACGGAGTTCAAAGCCAACGTGAAGTTGTCCAACGACTCCAACAAATCCTTGGCAAACTTCTGCAAAGCAAAATCTCTGGCCTTCTGCATCTCCTTCTTGGTGGTTTCCTGCAAGTTGCGGAAATCAGCCACGGCTCTGGCGTAGTGATTCTTCATGTCGGCCAACTCCTTGTCCTTTTTGTTCAACGCTTCTCTCAACTCAGCCAAAACTGGGTCTTCCGCCTCAGCATTTGGGGTCTCTGCGTTTTCGGATTCTTGCGGTTGTTCTGACTTTTCTGGTTCCGCCTCCGCCTTTGTGGAGTTGAACCTGGCACCAAAAGAAGCGAATCTGGGGGCAGAAAAAGCGGGACGGATGGTTCTTGCGGGCAACCGAGCAGAACTTCTGACCGCAGCTGTGTAAAAGGCTCTGTGCATGTTTATGGGTAGTAGTATGATGATGTGGAGCCAAAAACGTAAGGTGAGTATGGACAAATTTTCAGGCCGTGTGCAGGTCGAGAAGTTGGGCCAGTAATGGGCCACGGGCAAGAACTGTGGAATGGACGAGAAACTGAAGATTGAAGCAATACGAGCGCCTGGAGGGACTTCGAAGCGGCAGATTTGGCTTCGGCATTTCTTATTGAGGCCGGTATAGCGGTGAAAGCATAGCACCGGAAATAGGAAAACAAGGCGTTATCTACAGGTACTCATTAATAATGCTCTGCGGTCATAGTGCCTCTAACGGAACAAAATTTTTATTTTATCAAGAAGGTAGTTATGACGACTATTTATATTTACCTAGTTTAATAGCTAATTTCATTATATATATATCACAAGGCTTATATAAAGAAGAGAGTAATATTTTACTTCGTACATATATATATCGTGTAGTACAGAGTATAATTTATATGAACATACGTATATACGGGCTACTCCGACCAGCTAGAAATTTTTTCTTGATAATATCGACTATTTTGGCCATATCTATGGTTCCATGCACACATCTCACTTTCATAAGGCTCTCGTTGAAAAATCTTATCGTACCCAGATATAATACCGAGCCGGCTTTTGCTTCGAGCGATCCACGCCAGAATTGTCACCTGTCGCGCGGAAATTTGGCGCAAGCGCTCCGAAAATTACTTCGCACCCCATTTTCGCGCGCGCTCGCTTGGAATTCTAGTGCCGGTCGCTCAAAGTTAGCAGAATCGGCCGCATTACTTCCGAGGATGTATGATAAAAATCCAAGGTGAGCCCAATAAAACTGAGTTTTGGAGCCAGTATGCAATCCGGACTGAAAATAATTCCACGTGAAGCTGAAAGGGGCAATAGGAGGAACCAGCCTGCATTATCTGAAGAAAAGCTGCTGGTTTAAGCGGGATTTTATCTAACATACCGTGGCACTGCACATAAAACGCGCTGCGCTCTATAATTTACAGGTACAAGCCTCACATTGGTGGAATCCGAACTTTGAGCAATAAGGTTTTGGCACCGAATTGCGATGTGAGAAGTCAGGAAGAAACCCAGTAACAGTTTCTGGAGTGCTGCTTTGTATAAAAACTAAGTAGACCCCCACATAACACAAAAATAGAACCGAAAATGCAACCAACAAAATAGTTTCCCGATAGGACAGGTCACGATAAGCAATAAAGTAACCACCGTTATTGCAACCTGTCTTACCAGGATAGATAACGTAGAGCAACATTGCAATGTTCTCCACCTAATGATATGCCTGGCACATGATAATGAATCAGGCACATACCAGTGCATGAATGAAATTTTTCGAACGTCTTATTTATCGACGTTTTCCTGATCTCGCAAATTACGGGAAACATAATTTTGTCATGGCCAAAGCTAACATTAAAGAGGTGGTGTCAAATATCAGCGAGGAAGACTCTGACTCCTATACTACAGACTATGAGCCGCAACCAAAATGGAAACGCTTCATCAAAGCGCTTGAAGTGGAAGAACCGGGAGATTTAACCACGATGCAACGATATTTGTTCAACTACGACTTGCGACCAGTGGAAGAAGCCAGAAGACAGTGGTCTTGGTACAATTTTTTATTTTTTTGGGTTGCTGACTCGTTCAATATTAGCACTTGGCAGATTGCAGCAACAGGTATCCAAGCAGGAATGACATGGTGGCAGACGTGGATTGCGGTGTGGCTAGGATATTTTTTATCGGGAATATTCGTTTCGCTCACTGCTAGGTTTGGTGTGATTAACCATATTTCGTTCCCGATTGTGGTCAGAGCGTCCTTTGGAATTTTTTTCGCCATTTGGCCTGTGATCAATAGAGTTGTGATGTCGTGCGTGTGGTATTCGGTACAATCAATGATGGCTGGTCCATGTATTGGTCTTATGTTGCGGTCTATCTTTGGTCAAAACTTGCAAAACACCATGCATAATGGCATTTCAAATCCCAACCTCACGACATTCGACTTCTTGTGCTTTTTTCTTTTTTGGCTAGTGTCGTTGCCCTTTTTGTGGTTTCCTCCTCACAAAATCAGACACTTATTCACCTTTAAGGCCTATGTGTCGCCGGTGGCCGGAATTGCATTCTTAGTGTGGACCTTGGTTAAATGTCATGGCGCAGGCCCAATTATTCATGAAAAATCTCTGGTCCATGGCTCCGATTTGGCATGGGCATTTGTGGAATCTACAATGAATTCCTTGGCCAACTTTGCTACTTTGATCACTAACGCACCAGACTTTTCTCGGTTTGCTGATAAGCCTTCGTTCACAATGAAGTATGTAGTCCAGACAGTTTCTATCCCGCTTTGCTTTTCGCTCACTTCGTTGATCGGTATCTTGGTGAGCTCATCGTCCACAATCTTGTACGGAGAAACCTTGTGGTCTCCGCTTGATGTGTTGGGCCGCTTCTTAGATAACTACAGCAGTGGAAATCGTGCGGGTGTATTTTTCATCAGTTTAGCTTTTTGCATTGCTCAGTTGGGAACAAATATTTCCGCCAACTCTTTGTCTTTTGGTACAGACGTCACCTCGCTTTTACCCCAGTTTTTGAACATTAGAAGAGGTGCTTACTTATGTGCGCTTTTAGCGTTGGTGGTGCAGCCGTGGAATTTGTTATCATCATCTTCTAAGTTCACCACGTACTTATCCGCATACGCTGTATTCCTTTCCTCGATTGTGGGTGTGATTAGTTGTGACTACTATTATGTTCGAAGAGGATACTTGAAGCTTACGCACATGTATTCCACATTTGCCCCAGAAGACAAGCACACGAGATCTTTTTACATGTACAACAAAATCGGAGTCAACTGGCGTGCTCTCGTGGCATACCTTTGTGGGATTCTACCAAATATTGTTGGTTTTGTTGGTGCTACATCCGGAGAAGATAAAGTGCCTATTGGAGCCACTAAGGTATACCGACTCAACTTTTTTGTTGGGTTTTTTTCAGCAGGCATTGTTTACGCGGTATTATGTTACCTTAGTCCTATAGAGGGAACTCCAGACATCAAGCCGTTCGAGAAGGGCTGGTATGAGGAATTCCAAGATGTGGAGGATTTCGAGGAGCAACTACAGGGCCATATTGTGCACGAGGGAATAGATGAGGAGCAAGCATATTCCAGCAGTATTTTCAAAAATTAGACCGGTTCATGCTGCCATGCTACTGGTTTACTTCAATCTGATGCTCCACAAAAGTGCCCAAGATTGGAAGACGTAATTATGATATAAAATTTAAGTTCCGTTTTTGATATAAAATTAATTTTCGTTTTCAGTGCAAGTTCTGTATCCATTCATATTTCAGTAGAGGCCAGCTGGCCTTTCTGTAATTCTACTGCCAATGCCGTAATGACCTTCTTTAGATTGCAAAAGATAAAAAAGCGTAACGAGATTTACACTGGTTTGGATTTGCACTGGCCAATGTTTGTGCACGATCGAAGCCGCAGTCGGCCCACACTCGGCAATTCTTCACTGTGTCCGAATGATGGTACCAGAAACGAAAGAAAAAGAAAAAAAAAGAATCAGAACCTCGTATACTGCCCCACCGCATACAGCGTAATACACCCAAACGCTGTGATTCCGTTATTCAACCCAACGCTTTCGATCATCCCTTATCGGCACAATTAAGCCGCACCAAAATCCGGAGCGAACTGGTTGATAATATCTGCGAACGCCGCAACCGGTGACTCATATCGCGGTGATCGAACCGGGGTAGACCCCATACAGGTGGAACCACTACTGTGAAAAATTTCACCTCCCGTTTTTCAGTAACTAAACATGATGTCTTCTTACGCCCGCCGTGCCTTTTCCACTTCCTCGCCAGCATTCAAGAACTTGAAGATTGGGTTGATTCCCGGTGACGGAATCGGCAGAGAGGTGATTCCTGCTGGAAGAGCAGTTTTGGAAAACTTGCCTGCGAAGTACGACTTGCAATTTGATTTCGTCCACTTGGACGCTGGTTTCGAGTTGTTCCAAAAGACCGGTACTGCCTTGCCTGACAAGACCGTGGAGGTGTTGAAGAACGAGTGTGACGGTGCCTTGTTCGGTGCTGTTTCCTCTCCTACGGTTAAGGTTGCAGGCTACTCTTCGCCTATTGTTGCATTGAGAAAGAAGTTGGGCTTGTACGCCAACGTCAGACCCGTCAAGTCCGTCGAGGGCATTGGCAGACCTGTGGACATGGTGATTGTGCGTGAAAACACCGAGGACTTGTACATCAAGGAAGAAAAGTCCTACACCAGAGAAGACGGCACCCAGGTGGCTGAAGCGATCAAGAGAATCACCGAAACTGCCACCACCAACATCGCCAAGATCGCGTACGACATTGCGTTGCTGAGACAAGCCATCAGAGAGGCTTCTTCCACCAAGTCGATCCACTCCGAGCCTTCTGTCACTGTGACCCACAAGTCCAACGTTTTGTCTGTGTCTGACGGTTTGTTCCGTGAAACCTGTAAGAAGGTGTGGGAGTCCAACAAGGACAAGTACGCCTCTGTCGCGTACAAGGAGCAAATTGTCGACTCGATGGTGTACAGAATGTTCAGAGAACCCGAGATCTTTGACGTGGTTGTTGCGCCAAACTTGTACGGTGACATTTTGAGTGACGGTGCTGCTGCTTTGGTTGGCTCTTTGGGTGTTGTTCCATCGGCGAATGTCGGTGACTCTTTCGCTATTGGTGAGCCATGTCACGGTTCTGCTCCAGACATTGAGGGTAAGGGTATTTCCAACCCTATCGCCACCATCAGATCTACTGCTTTGATGTTGGAGTTCATGGGTTACCAAGAAGCTGCGGCCAAGATCTACGAGGCTGTTGACGCTAACTTGAGCGAGGACAAGATCAAGACCCCAGACTTGGGTGGTTCTTCTTCTACCCAAGAGGTGATTGACGACATCATCAGACGTTTCTAGATTGGCGTTTTTAGATGAAATGTATTAGACGAAATGTATATGAACGTGATGTATGTGCGACGACTAGAAAAATAGGCGACTAGAGATTAACCATTTCCGATCGTGTAATACTAACGTCAGCAGGTTGACTAGTCGTAATTGCGCAGTCACCGCTATTTAATCCACCCACAATCGCAAGAGGTTCTAGTTATTAATTGACCAGCGAATCGCCCTACTGACGGTCTCTCACAAAACAGGCGGCAAAAAAACCAATGCCACCATCTTCTTTCGGAACGGCACGGACACATCCCCCAGCCATTTCCAAGCACTTCTTCTCGTCTCCGTCACACAAAGAGGTAAACTCCTGTTCCCAGCCTCGTCTTTCCCATGAAGGAATCACAAACTCTCTCTTTTCGAGGTGCCAACCCTGCTTTTTGACTTCCGGATCGCTGAGAAGATCCACCACCACTCTTTCGTTTTCATGTGGGTGTATCGAACAGGTAGAATACACCACTTTATGGGCCTTTGGGAACGACAAGGCGTGCTTCACGATTTTGAACTGGAATCCTGCAAGCTTGTTGAGCCTCTCGGTGTCGATTTCTTCCTTGTCTTGTTCTTGGTTAGCATCCTCAATTGCTCTACCGAAGATGCCAGATCCACTGCAAGATGGGTCAACAATTAAGCCCGTGATGGATGGGAAATCTTGCGGTTTGACTGTTGTAAAGTCTGCATGAGTAGGATGGATTAGGCTTTTCTTTGATTTCCCCGTGGCTTTCTCGCACATAAGCTTCAATATCTTCACTCTGCGGTCGTCTCTTTCAAACGCATACACCACGCCATCTCTAGGGGCAACAAAAGTGGCCGCATGCGTGGTTTTGTTACCTGGAGCTGCAGTTGCGTCAATGACTTCAGTGTGGACATCGCTGGGATCGTTGTTGAGGATTTCTGCTGGGAAACAAGAAGCTCTGTCCTGAATAATGACTTCTCCTTGTAAGTAGGCCTGGGTTGCCGTGAGCTTCTCCCGCGGGTGGATTCCGTATAAATTCAGAATATGTGAGTCCTTGAAGAGCACTCCCGGCTCGGAAATGTCATCGATCGAGTCCACCAGGTGCAATTGGGCGAAAAATGGGTGCTTCTTGAAAAACGCATCCGGGGCGATTTTGATGGTGTTGATTCTGAACCAGCGCACTGGCGTTTCATCTTCGTCCACCCCTTCCTTCAACGGGAGTTTTTCCACCGATGTGACCTTGTGGCGCAACTTCAACTTGGTGAGTTCTGCCAGTAGTCTGGTTTTGTTGAGCAAAAATGCATCTTTCATTGGATGCTTCCCCAGCTGGATGCGGCCTTTGGCACTAAACAAGAAGTCGTGGACCATCAACATCAACAACGACTCTTTCATCTTCAACCGCTTGACCGGCGGCAGATCCTTGATTTTGGACTTGCGGATGATCTCTTGAATATAGTCTTTGTACTTGAGGGTGGAGATGACCAATGCATAGATGTGCTTGGGGGAGTTGGAGAGTTTGGCGTTGAATATGCGGTTTTTCAACCCGCGGTCGCCGTTCTCCACGAACCGTTCCGCCTCGAAATAGAGCTTCATGGAGAAGAGATGAGCACAGTACAGGATTTGGTGATGGGGTATTAGGTGCGATCAAGAGTAGCTGAGGTTTGTAAATGTAGCATTTTATTTTCACGCTGCCAATTACTTCTTTAACGCTGGTAACGTCTGCTTGTGTTTTTCTGCAATTGCGCCTGCCTGCCATCTCTGCTTTCTCTATTTCTGACGTAACTTGTCACAGTGTAGACGGCCACTAAGCCAATCACCTCCCACAACGCATAATCTCACAACCCAACCCACCATAATCCCACAACCCAACTCACCATAATCTCACAACACAGCCGACCATATTCCCACAGCCCAGCCAACCAGAGTCCCAACCCAACCCCTGCTAGTCTTCTGCAATATATTCTGCCATGATACCCATACAGTGGCTGAGGCGGTGTACGGGTGCAAGTCGTTCAATCTCCATCCAGCCGACCACAACCCGAACAGCACCAGGCCAAAAACAGACGCCAAGCGCATCCGTGCCGCCACCGCCCAACTGCAGCCGCCACCGCCCAACTGCAGCCGCGGCCGCCCGTCAGCAGCCGCCGCCCGGCCCCGGTAGCCGGAAGCCGTCACCGGAACATGGTGTCGGAGGTACGGGTGTGGACCCTCAAGCCACGTTCGTCTCCTCCACCATTTCCACCACATGCCACCTCCTCCAGACGCCTTCCCACCCGGCACGCGCCTCACCGTGGGGTCCCACCGCGTGGTCACCACGCGCTACCTCTCGCTGGGCGGCTTTGCCCACGTCTACACCTGCCAGATCGAGCCCCCGTTCCACAACTCCTCCACTGCTTGCCTAAAGCGGGTGGTGGTGCCGAACAAGACGCAGCTCACGCTTTTGCGGCAGGAGGTGGACGCCATGAAGCGGCTCCGCGGCAACCGCGCCATCGTGTCGTATATCGACTCGCACGCCGCGCGCATGCCGCCGCCGGCGCCCGGAAACCCGCAACAGTACGAGGTTTTGTTGTTGATGGAGTACTGCGCCGGCAACGGCTTGATCGACTTCATGAACACGCGGTTGGCGCACCGGCTCACGGAGCGCGAGGTGTTGGCAATTGCCAGCCAGGTGGCCACGGGCGTGGCCATGTGCCACCACCTCCGGCCGCCGTTGCTCCACCGCGACATCAAGATCGAGAACGTGTTGCTCGCGGGGCCCGGCAGCTACAAGCTCTGCGACTTTGGCTCTGCGGTGCCGTACCAGCCGGTGCCGGCGCTGGCGGACGAGCTCCAACGCTTGCACCGCGACATCATGCACCACACCACGCCGCAGTACCGAGCGCCGGAGATGGTGGACTTGACCCGGGGGTTTCCCATCGACGACAAGCTGGACGTGTGGGCGTTGGGCGTGTTGATGTACAAGGTGTGCTACTACACCACGCCGTTCGAGCTGCCGGCCCAGGGCTCGTTGGCGGACTTGGAGCGCCTGATTTTGCACTGTCTGACCACGCTCCACTTCCCGCCGGCACCGGTGTACTCGCAGCGGCTCCAGAACGTAATCCGCTGCTGCTTGCGCGAGGACCCGCGCCGCCGGCCCACCGCCGTGCAGTTGTTGCAGGAGCTCTGTGCCATGCAGGGCTTGGACATGCCCGATGTGATTCCGTACTCGGTGCGGATCGAGAGCGAGAAGAAGGAGCCGGCCCGCGAGAACGGCGACCACGGAGGCAGAGCTGGCGCCAGAGACCACAACCATGGAGACGTCCACACTGGAACGGAAAACCCGGGAGTCGCGAGAGCCAATGGAACGGAAAACCCGGGAGTCGCCAGAGCCAATGGAACGGAAAACCCCGGAGTCGCCAGAGCCAATGGAACGGAAAACCCCGGAGTCGCCAGAGCCACGGAAAACCCCGAGCTTCCCATGCGGCCGCCACAGCGGAAGGGTCCCAACCCGCCCGACGCATTTGCCTCTATCGACAAGTCCAAGTTGCTCGCCCTCAAGCCCAAAACTGCCACCACGCCCCACCTTGCTCCTGCGGCGCCCGTCTCCACCGCCGCCATACCAAAAGCCAAGCCGCGCCTCAGACCCAAGTCGGCCATCTACCCCTCCCAAGGAATCTACCCCTCTGTGTCGTCGTCGTCGCTCCATTCGCTCATTTCCCAGCAGGTGCATGAAACCAGCGCTGACTTGTCCAGCATCCGCAAGTCCGAGGAGTTGGACCGCGGCACGTTGGACTTTTTGCGCTCCAAAGACCTGCCCGCGCGCAACGACACCGGCAACTCGCTCAAGGCGTCGCTCAAGAGCGGCTTGCGCCGGATTTCCACCGGTGGTTCGGTGAAGAGCCAGCGCTCGGGGTCGGCCAACTTCCGCCGCACCAGCGGCTCGCACGATTCGGAGGAGCCGCGCGAAGAGCTCAAGCGCAAGCTGTCGATCCAGAGGCGCGTGGCCCAGCTTTTCAACAGCCGTGACAAGAAGACCCCCAAGACCGCTTCAGGCTACGGCAAGTATACTGACCAGGAGGACATTTCGGCAATCAACTACACCGACCTCTCCAACAACACCAGCGTAGAGTCGCTTGTGGAGGCGGAAATCCCGGTCCAATTCAACTTTGAAAAGACGCCGGGGGCCGAGTCGAGGGCGCGGACGCCAGAAGCGACAGCCCGAGACGACAGACCAAGAGAGAAGCTGAGAGAGGTGACGAGAGAGAAGCCGAGAGAGGTGACGAGAGAAGTCAGAGAAACGCCGAGAGAAGTCAGAGAAACGCCGAGAGAAATCTTCAGAAACACCGCCAGGGACGCCAAGGCGAAAGGGGAGCAGGTTTCTCGCTACGAAAAACCCAAGTACGGCGCACTCCAGGGCGTGCCGCCTCCGTGCCCACCCAGCTTGAGCCACGCGAAGAAACCACCGCCAAAACCAACCAAGCCGCTGCATTTGAAGTTGCCGGAGCGCCGGCTCAGCACTTCGAGCGAGATTTCCTTGCCGGACTTGGACGATCTCGAAAAGCAATTTGCCCGGCGCTTTCCGAGCTACGTTTGAGTCCGGCATTGCCAAGACTCTCGAATAGAATATCTTTTTACAGTGATGTAGAGTAGGCATTGAGGGGCTGGGGTGGTGGAGTTGATGCAGCAGAGTACTGATGAGATGGTGTTACGAGGCGTTCAGGTGGACGGGGGACAAATTAGACAGCATTTTCTACTACATGGTATAGCATCCACACACCGAGATTCCACCACAAGATCACACAAGATTCCAACCTAAATTGTACCAAAATTGTACCAAAATTGAACCAAAATTCCACACCAAGACAGACTTCGTGAAAAAATCTGTACAGCCACTGCAATAGTCTCTGCAATCTCCAAGCTCTACCATTCAATCTCTACACCAATATCTACAATCCAATATCCAAAATCTCCAATATCTACGATCTCCACCCTCTCACACCATCTCAATCTCCACCCTCTCACACCATCTCGATCTCTACACTCTCAATCTCTACCTCCCCTCTTCCCCTACACGCCATACCAGTAATCGTACATTCTAACTCAGCTCGACTCCGTCTCCGAGTACTCCAGCACCGAGTCCAAGATGAAATCCATGCCCTCGTCAAAGCGCTCGTGGATCACGTCCCACAAGCTGTCGCCGGCGGCCTTCAACACCCGGCCAAACTTCTTGCGCGGGCGCTTGCTCGCCTCCTCCGTGTCCTTGGCACCGCCCGCCCAGCACGGGTTCATGCAGCCGGTGAAAAGCACCGAGTTCTGGTAGTACCAGTCCACCATCGACTCGTCCATCACCGGCACCAATGGCTTGAGCGGCGACCGGCCCACGAACACCACCGTGGCCTGCACAAGGTCCTTGATCTCCTGGGACGGCCGCTTGGCGTACAAGTGCACGATGGCGTGGTAGGCGTCGCCGTAGCCCACAAACACCACCTTCTTGGCGTCGGCAAAGTAGCCCAAGTAGTTGTCCCACACCCACAACAAGAGCTCCTGGGCAAAGATCGCCGGGCTGTAGGAGGACACCTTGCCCTTGGTCGCGGGCTTGAGCGCCGCCGCCATGGCCTCGGTGTAGGACGGGATGTTGATGTCGATGTAGCCCACGCGCTCGGCCGCGTTGTCCGCAGCCACCTCCGCCAGAAGCCGGTCCACGACCCGCGCCAACGGGTGCTGTAGCACCACCAGCGCACTGGTGTCGATGGTGCCGGACACCGGGTTGACGGCGGCCCACACCTCGGGCGGGTCGTGGATGCACACCACGAGCGTGGTGCAGTCGGAGATGTTGGGCGACGCGAGAATGAGGTCGTCCACGTGCGGCGGCCAGTCGGAGGAGAAGGCGCTGGCCTTGTCGCCCGGCGTGTCCAAGATGGGCAACGCGGCAAAGCCGCGCGACGCAAAGAGCTCGTGCGCCTGGTACAGCCGCACCGGCTCTGCCACCGCGGTGACGGAGTCTGCCGGGGCGTCGTACACGTCGTCGGCGGCGTGGGCCGGGTGGCCCGGGCGCATGCAGCGCCAGTACTTGGCGTGGGTGCGCACCACCTCGCTCACGGTCTCGAGCACGTCCAGGCGCGGAAGCAGCAGGATGGTGGCCTCGGGGGGCTCGCCCACCAACACCTTGGCCACCGCGAGCGCGGAGGTGCTGATGGAGTCCAAGTTGTAGCCGCCCTCCAACACCACCGTCAACTTGCCGCGGGCGATGCTCTTGAGCATGTGGGTCATGTGGCCGTAGCCCGCGGGCGACACGTGGCACTGGCCGATCAAGTCGCCGGCGGCGGCGTCGAAGCCGGCGCTGACAATCACGAGGTCCGGGTCGAACTCGCCGATGATGGGCACAATCACGCGGCGGAACGCGTACATGTAGTCGGCGTCGCCCACGCCCGCGCTCTGCCACGGCACGTTGACGCTGTAGCCCTCGCCCGCGCCGGCGCCGGTCTTGTCGTGGCCGCCGAAGCGCGTGCCGGGGTAGAACTTGCCGTTCTCGTACCGGTGGAGCGACATGTAGAGCACGCGCGGGTCGTCGTAGAACGCGCGCTGGGTGCCGTTGCCGTGGTGGATGTCCCAGTCGAGAATCACGATGCGCCGCACCAGGTCCGGGTACGCCTTGAGGATGTTTTTCGCCGCCACCGCCACGTTGGAGAAGAGGCAGAAGCCGCCGGGCGCGTCGGGCTCCGCGTGGTGGCCCGGCGGGCGCACGATGGCCAACGCGTTCTTGACCCGGCCCTCCACCACCGCCGCACACGCCTCGATGGCGCCGCCGCACAGCAACTTGGCCAGGAGAAACAGATCGTTGTTGACGTAGATGGAGTCGCCCTTTTCTGTCTCGTCGAGGAGCTGCGCGCGGGTCATGGCCTCGGTCAGCGCGATGTAGCGGAGGTGGTCGGCGGTGTGGACCTCGAGGATCTCGTCTGCGGACGCCTCGCGGATGGGGATTTTGACCATGAGGTCACCGAGCTCCTCTGCACCCGAGAGCGACGCGTCCTGGATGAGCCCGGCCTCTGCGAGTTTCTTGTAGATGCGGTAGATGCGGCGGGGGTCCTCGGGGTGGGGGTCGATGTACTCGAAGTAGGAGGTGAAGATTTTGGCGTGGTAGCGCATGCGCACGTCGTACACGAGGCCTGTTTTGAGGGGGGAGTAGAAGAGCTCTGGTTTTTTGGGGGGAACGACGACGGCGGCGGCGGCGACGGACTCTTTGGGCTTGGAGTCTTTGCTGTCTTTGGACTCTTTGCTGTCTTTGCTGTCATTGGAGCCATTGGACTCTCTGGAGTCGTTGGACTCTTTGGACTCTTTGGTATCTTTGGACTCTCTGCTGTCTTTGGAGTCATTCGAGTCATTGACCTCTTTGTCCTTGAGTTCTTCGGACTGTTTCGCCTCTTCGGACTCTTTCGACTCTTCAGACTCTTTCGCCTTTTTCCGCTCTTTCCACTCATTGTCTTTGGTCTCTCTCAGATCGACATCCTCGGCACCTGGCAACTCCACCACCTCTTTCACATCCCGCGCCTGTTTGCTCTCAGCAGACTCTGCGCCAGTTGCGTTGGAGTATGCGTCCTCCATATTTACATCTGCGTCCTCCGGCTCAATCTTGATCTCCACTTGGCTGTTGCGGCCTGGAGCCTCGCTAGGCTCACTCTTGGTCACATTCTCGCCTTCACTCCGCGGTCCTTCGCTCCTCGGACTGCTGTGACTTTCTCTCTCACTTTCCGTCGGAGTCTCCGCATGGGTCTTGTGCCCCGCCACAGATTGCTCCTCCGCTCCGCCCAATTTCACCCGCTTATGGTCATTGCCGTTTTCGGCCTGCGGCAGCGTGTCATGCTCGCGCTTCTCGTCCATCGTTGTAGCGCTATCAATTCCTCTTTAGATGAAAAGACAAATGTGGGTGTGCATGCGACTGGCGCTGGTATTTTCGTGTTCCCTCGACAATGCGATTATCGCATGTACACTCCCCGTTCCACGCCCGGATTTGGCGGTCTGTCATCGGGGTCTGTCTGTCTGCATGTCACTTTCTGTTACGCTTTCTCTCGTTCTGTCCCTGTGTCCAATGCTACCTCGCCGCATTTTTGTGGCGGCGCGTTTTACTCTTCATGTCGTGTACTCTTCCGCCAATCGTCTAAACACCCATAGCTCATAACATTGCCAATCCCCTACGCAAATGTCTATTTTCGGGTGCCACATTGGTGGTCGGTGCAGTATAATCTCTGGCGACCATCATGTCGCTCCCACTGCGCTAATGCAGCAGCTATGGGTTGGTGCAGGCCCGCCTCAGATGATGCGACATTCGTCCAGCTTCGTGCTCTAACGTTTATTCTATCCATTACTTGCGGCCGTGGCATGTCGCGTTACTGTGGAGACGAACCGGAGAAAATAACCAAATCATACGCGATGGGATTTTTAGTACAGTCTGCAACTGCGCAACCAAGGTACGCCATTTCGTAAATATCTTTCCTGCTCTTCGCGCTAGGCCCATTGATTGCTATCAGTTGATGATCAACGCCGATCCTCGCCTCCTCTGAATTCTCCCGGTGCCTAGTACGGCTTGAATCTCTTCTCCTTTTTGTCCTTCTTATGCTTCTTATCTTTCTTGTCTCTCTTCTCCTTCTTGTCTCTCTTCTCCTTCTTGTCCTTTTTCTCCGTCTCGCTCACCTGCGGAAGCAGCCAGGCCTTGATCAAACCGTCTTCGCCCGCAGTGTAAGCTCTGTTTCCTATACAGAGAACATCACGCACAACCTCCTCGCCGTGTGCACCGGAAAACCGAATGATGTTTTCTGGAGAAAATGTCTCTGTAGCCACATTGAACGGCATCACGCTCAAGCTCTGCTGCAGGTTGGCGCCGTACGCAACATACCCTTCAGGGTAAAGATCCACGACATATTCACACTCTGGCCATTGCAGCCGGAGATCGCCAAGCTCGTTGGCCGGAGGTTCGGTGTTTGCCTCGTAGTCCGTAGAGTTGAGCTCGAAAAATCCTAGCGTCTCCATATGCGACAACACCAGGATACGGTTGGCACTAAGAAAACGACTCGAGTGCACCGATGAAAATGTCACCACCTGGTGCAATGCTTCGTCCTCGTCGGTCTCGTCCAAGTTGTGCACAATGACGTTTCCGTCAGTAGAGCCAGACAACACGTATGGCAAGGTGGAGTGGAAACTGATCGAGGTGATGTCGTCGTGATGCGAGTCCACATATGTGCGAACAACGCTGCCATTGCTGCGCAAGTCCCACACGTGAAGCTCGGCGTCTACGCCCACCAATTCGGTTCCGCCAGCCAACAAATGTCCCGAGCTGCCCACGGAGAGAAAGTTGGACTTTTTGGCGTTCGAAAAGGTGAACACGGGCCGCGCAAGCGACTGGCGCAAGTCCCACACCTTGACTCCGTCTGTAGAAGAGGATGCAAGTGTGTTTTCGTCGATTTTGTCGATAGCGTTGATGCTGGACTCGTGGGCACGGGTATTGGAGTCGATGAGGTTGAGGTCTGGAGAAAACGCCATAAGCGAGCCGCTGGAAGTAGACGCAACAAGAGAGGAGGTAAGCAGACGCAAGGAGAGCATCCAAGTGTCACTGGGGGCCAGCCACGACTGGAGAAGGGTCGCAGACATTGTGGAAACGGAAGAGGTGATGGTCTAGGCTACGAGATGTGCGGGTCCTGTGTGAACTGCAGCGATGGAAGGCACAAAAGGCGGGAATTGGAAGAGTATGTAACTGAGCGGGGACAGTGACGGGGATGAGAGGGAGCGGGGTGGGAAGAGATTATGGAGGGAAAAGATTGTGGAGGGTGGATGATGGTGGCACGGAGTTTGTTCCGGTAGGAGGGGTGTCAAGAGGTGAGCAGCAGCGGGAGCAGCAGCATCTACAGCATGTCGCACTGGCGCAGGGCGCATCACGCACCGCGCATGTCGCAGCAGGCAACAATCTCTCGCGTTCGTCGAATGTCGTGACCGCGATAGAGAGTTGGAATGAGAAGATGATTGTGTTGGGGTAAGATGTGAATGCAGGCAATTTTGACTTTGCGCCGGGTGAAGAAGACGTTCCGGTGTATTTTGGTAGACTTGTGGGAGGAAAATATAGCGGCAGTGCATTAAGCGGATTAGGATGGCAGGACCATGCTAGACTACTTTAAGTGCATCTCGTTTCGTTGCCATTTACCATCATTGGGCCGAGCATCGAAACCTTACTAGAATCAAAAAGCTTCCCGGGGTCATACGGTAGAGACATGAGTGCGTAGGGACATGAGGATCTGGATGTCAGATCACCACTGATGCCGTTGAATCACCAGTAGATTATACCGTTGGATCGCTACTGGATATACCATTGGATCACCACTGGAGATACCTTGGATTGCTACTGGATCACTATGGATTTCTTCTGGGCTATGCCTTGGATCGCTACTGGATTATACCTTGCTTCATACTACCAGATCACCGTTGCGTTGGATCATACCCTAGGATCGCCATTGCCTCCCGACCATTGGATCTCTTACAAGTTGGCCGTCCACCCGTGAACCTTCCTCTACGCCTACCCACACTTCGGCATGAGCTCGCCGCTCCATGCAATCAGAAGACGCATTGTCGCAGGCGCCATGTCGCAGACGCACAGTCGCAGACGCACAGTCGCAGACGCACAGTCGCAGTTGCAGTCGCAGTTGCAGTCGCAGTCGCAGTTGCAGTCGCCGTCGCCATGCCGCCCACGGCGCGCCTCCTGCACCGCCACCAACACCCTCAACCCCAGACCTGCATCGCACTGTTTACTCATCTCCACTGCCGCTTCTTTCGCCATGAGCAGTGTTGTCAAAAAGTCGTCGCAGTTCGTGCCCAAAATCAAGCGCAAGCCGGTGCGCCGCGCGCCCCACGCTTCGCCCCCGCC
>JAKUAN010000111.1:0-29891 GCA_030674715.1 Clavispora phyllophila
GGCCTGCGCGCCGCGCCAGCGACGCCACGGTGGTGGACGAGCTTCTTTCGCCCGCGCCGCGCCTCCGCGCGCACGCCGCGCTCGCGCCCGGGCGCACGTTTCCCCCGGTGAACGCCCGCTTCGTGGTGGCCACGGACTCCTCGCTCGCGGTGTACGCGGGCGCCACCAGCGACCCGCCGCAGTTGTGTTTCTCTGTTCCGTGCGAGGCGGACGTGGTGGCGGCGTACGCGTGGGGCGAGGCCGAGGTGTTGGTGGTGACGGCCGAGGCGATGTTTGTCTACGGTGCCGCCGGCCGCAAGCGGGTGTATGATTTCGACGTGAGCGTGAGCCGGTGCACGGCGGAGGAGAGCGGGCCGCACCTCCGCGTGGCGTGCGGGGGCTCTGACGCGGCCGGACCGTGTGTAGTGGTGGTGGAGGTCGGCGACAGCGCCGACAGCGCCGACAGCGCCGACGATACACCGGCTGCCTCCGGTGCTTCTGCTAGGGCTTCTGCTAGGGCTTCCACTTCCCCGGCCCCTGCCTCCCTGGCCTCCCCGGCCCCTACTTCCCTGGCCTCCCCGGCCTCGGCCTCCGCTGGTGTGCTCGCGCACTTCGGCGCGCCCGCGCTCGGCCCCGGCGCCATCGCCTCCCTCGGCTGGAGCGCGCACAACGTGGTGGTGGCCCACGGCCTGCTCCTGGTCCTCCGCCCCGACACCCACACCTGCACCACCGTGTTTGACGGCGCCGTGGACTCGGCCGTGGTATGCGGCGACTACGCCATTGTGCGCCGGCCCCGCGCCGTGGTGCTCGTGCACGTGGCCGACGGCGAGGTCGTGGCCACGCAGCACGCAGAGCAGAACGCGTGCTACGGCCTTCTAGTGCGGGGCGGCGCGCCGTACCTCGTTCACCTCGAGAAGCGCGTGCGCATTTTGGACCGGCGCTTTGACGAGGTTGTGTCGGGCGACGCCCGCGGCGACGTGCTCGAGTGGTGCGCGCCCAATTACTTGGTGGTGCGCACGGACCTGGACGTGTACACCATAGGCGTGGTGTGGCCGGAGTAACGATGGTGCTGGTGTGTTACTGGATCTGCGTTCTGCTACTACACCTGCTCTTACTAGAGGCTACTGCATCTGCTACTGGTCTGTTGATCTACTTTCTGCTGATTCTGCTACTGGTCTGTTGATCTACTTTCTCCTGGTTCTGTCACTGGTCTGTGTATCTGGTCTGTGGATCTCGTTTGTGGATCTGGCTGTTTGTGGCTCTAGTCTGTGGACCTCTCTCCAGTCTGTGGAACTGGCTCTGGTTTGATAAGTAGCTTGTTTGATGAGTGGGTTTGATGAGTGGCTGGTCTGCGGCCTCCTGGGTATATTCTTTTGCCCTTCTTCTCCGTCTGGGTGTGTCCGATCGGCTATCTTCTGGGCGCGCTAAGAGCATACTGACCGAATCGCACCGTGCCGCGCCGATATTCGCATTTGAATTGCACCCGCACTAATTTTCGTTTGCACCCGTGGCGTTCGGGCCCTCAACTCCTCATGATCTAGTATCGGCCGTATTCTCCTCCGGTGCGGCCCATTGCGCCCCTCATTCCTCTCCTGTCTCCTATTCCTTCTCCCTTCTATTGCTTCTCCTCGCATTCCTCCTCTCCCCCCAATCTACATCATATGTTTCCTCGGGACTGCACCCATAGTAACCACCCTGCGCTGGCATCGCACAGGTGCACGGGTGTTTCTAATCGCATACTCTTTTATCGTTTTTTTTCGCTTTATCTTTCCTCCTCATTATCTGCCGCCAATGTCTAAGAAGATCTCGTTTGACGACTTCTTGAAGCAGCAGCAAAGCCAGCTGCAGCAGGGTTATAGAAACCCCGGCTCCAACTACCAAAATAACCAGAGCTTCCAGAACTCAGGCTATGACCAAGGCTACCAGTCTGGTTACGACTACAACCAGCAATTCCAACAGGGTTACCAAGGCTACCAAGGTTACCAGCCTCAAGGCTACCAACCTCAAGGCTACCAAGGATACCAGGGATACCAGGGCCAAGGCTATGACCAATCCTACTACCAGTCCAATGAGGGAACTCCAGCACCGGAATCGGGCCTCAGCAGCGGAGTCGCTACTCCCAACCAATTTTCCTCCAGTGCATCGTTGGCGTCGTTGAACACTGCATTGGCCAAGTTGGCCGTGGACTCGCCGCTTGCGGAAAACTTGACCACGCTCCAGTCCGTCACCAAAATCGCCGACGCGAAAAAAGAGGCCGAGGCCATTGCCGCCAAGGTGGTGGAGCAGCCTTCCATGAAGGTGGTGGAGGAGTGGAAGCTTCTCGAAGTTCTCAAGTCCTTGTCCAAACCTAAAAACTCGCCGGTGGTGAGAGAGTCGGCGTTGCTTATTGTGCAACAGTTGGCCATCAAGTTGGGCGGAAACACTCCCAGAGAGGCGCACTTGCTCCCGTTCCTCGGCTCCGTGTTTGATTTGTTCACTGACAAGGACAAGAACATCGTCAAGGCCGCGAAGCAGACCATCGAGTCGGTGTACGGCACCTTCCCTGTGGAGGCGTTGGGCAGCGTTTTTTTCGACGAGTTGATTGCATACTTGAAGTCCTCGGCAAAGTGGAACTCGAAGTTGCCTGCGTTGCTCATTTTTGACAAGTTGGTGGACGAAACTCCTTCGGACTTGTTGGAAATGAAATTCATCACCGGTGTGCCGGTGTTGACCGATTTGGCCACTGACTTCAAGCCAGAGTTGGCTGCCCAAGGCTTGAAGACGTTGAAGAAGTTCGTCAAGGTCTTGGACAACTTGGACTTGCAGAACAAGTACGACTTGATTGTCGACACCTTGGCCGACCCCAAGAAGGTTCCAGAATGTATCAAGAACTTGTCTTCCGTTACTTTTGTTGCCGAGGTCACCGAGCCTGCATTGTCTCTTTTGGTGCCTATTTTGGACAAGTCCTTGAAGATGTCTTCTTCTTCCAACGACCAGTTGAGACAAACGGTCACCGTCACAGAGAACTTGACCAGATTGGTCAACAACAAGCGTGAAATCGAGTCCTACATCCCAATCTTGTTGCCTGGTGTGGAGAAGGTTGTCAACAACGCGTCTTTGCCCGAGGTTAGAGAATTGGGTGCCAAGGCGTTGCATGTGTTGAAGGAGGCGGAAAGCGAGCAAACTGACGGAAAGTTCCATGGTCGAATTTCTGCGGAGCAAGCGGCTGCGTTCTACACCAACGTTTCTGACGACCTCAAGGCTGTTCCAGAGCAGCTTCTCCTGTGCGACATCGAGGCTGCCTACTTGGCTACCATCTTGGAGGTGGACGCGAATGTCAATGACTGGAAGCGTTTGACCGAGTACTTGGACTTGGCCATCGAAACATCCGACTCCGTTACTGCCGAAATCAAGCAAAAGTACATCGACGAGGTTGTCCACAACGTCAAGTCTTTGTTTGCTGACAGAAACAAGAAGTCCAATGATGACGACGAAGGTGCGATCGAGATTGTCAACGCTGACTTCTCATTGGCCTACGGCTCTCGTATGTTGTTGAACAAGACTACCTTGCGTTTGTTGAAGGGACACAGATACGGTTTGTGCGGTAGAAACGGTGCAGGTAAGTCCACCTTGATGAGAGCCATCTCCAAGGGTCAGTTGGAAGGTTTCCCAGCGCCAGACCAATTGCGCACTTGTTTCGTGGAGCACAGATTGCAAGGTGAAGAAGGTGACATGGACTTGGTCAGCTTTATTGCGTCTGATCCTGAGTTGTGCCATGTCAGCCGTGACGACATTTCCAGTGCTTTGAAGCAAGTTGGATTCCCCGACGAGCGTTTGGAGCAACATGTGGGCTCTTTGTCCGGTGGTTGGAAGATGAAGTTGGAGTTGGCCAGAGCCATGTTGATGAAGGCGGACATCTTGCTTTTGGATGAACCTACTAATCACTTGGATGTCGCCAACGTCAAGTGGCTTCAGAACTACTTGGTGGAAAACACCGAAATTACCTCTTTGATTGTGTCGCACGACTCTGGTTTCTTGGATGCGGTTTGTACCGACATTATCCACTACGAGAACAAGAAGTTAGCGTACTACAAGGGTAATTTGTCTGAGTTCGTCAAGGTTAAGCCAGAAGGTAAGTCCTACTACACCTTGACCGATTCTATCGTCAAGATGGCGTTCCCTCCTCCAGGCATTTTGTCTGGTGTCAAGTCTGTCACTAGAGCCATTGCCCGTATGAGTAACGTCACTTTCACTTACCCAGGTGCTGCTAAGCCATCCTTGAGCAATGTCTCGTGCAGTTTGTCCTTGTCTTCCCGTGTCGCCATTCTTGGTCCTAACGGTGCCGGTAAGTCCACCTTGATCAAGTTGTTGACCGGTGAGTTGATACCTAACGAAGGTAAGGTTGAGAAGCACCCCAACTTGAGAATTGGTTACATTGCGCAGCACGCGTTGCAACATGTTGAGCAGCACAAGGAAAAGACCGCCAACCAATACTTGCAATGGCGTTACCGTTTCGGTGATGACCGTGAGGTGTTGTTGAAGGAGTCTCGCAAGATTTCCGAGGAAGAGAAAGAAATCATGTCCAAGAAGATTGACGACGGCAGTGGACAGGGTCCTAGAATGGTTGAAGCGCTTGTGGGTAGACAGAAATTGAAGAAGTCGTTCCAGTACGAAATCAAGTGGAAGAACTTCTTGCCAAAGTACAACTCGTGGCTCCCACGTGAATTTTTGATCGAGGAAGGTTTCGGCAAGTTGGTGCAGAAGTTCGACGACCACGAAGCTTCCAGAGAAGGTTTGGGTTACAGAGAGTTGACTCCTCCAGTGATCAGAAAGCACTTCGAGGACGTTGGTTTGGACGGTGACATTGCGGACCACACTCCTATGGGCTCTCTTTCCGGAGGTCAATTGGTGAAGGTGGTGATTGCCGGTGCCATGTGGAACAACCCCCACTTGCTTGTTCTTGATGAGCCAACCAATTACTTGGACAGAGACTCCTTGGGAGGGTTGGCTGTGGCCATCAGAGATTGGAGCGGAGGTGTGGTGATGATTTCGCACAACAACGAGTTCGTGGGTGCGTTGTGTCCTGAGCAGTGGCACGTGGAGAATGGTGCGGTGGTGCAGAAAGGCACTGCTGCTGTCGACAGCAACAGATTTGCTGACGGAGAAGCATCTAAGGAGGGAACTCCAGTTCCTGAGCCAGTGAAGAAGAGACATGATGATGACGCTTCGCCAGCAGACATCAAGGTCAGAACCCGTAAAAAGAAGATGACCCGTAACGAAAAGAAGTTGCAGGCGGAAAGAAGAAGATTGCGTCACATTGAGTGGTTGAGCAGTCCTAAGGGCACCCCTAAGCCTGTGGACACCGACGACGAGGACGAGTAGTATTTATGGTGTGGACGATTGCACGCTGAGGTTTAATATATTTGATTGTGATTTGATGTAGAAAGCGAGAGAGAGAGAGAGAGAGAGAGAGAGAACACCATACTCTATGGTTTGTTAGTATCTTGGCTTGAGCGCGAATGTCTGAAGTCCCCCAAAAAATCTTGAGCTACCAATGGCAATATCTCAATTAATTGAAATATCGAACCGAACATCGCTCAGACTACTCATACAAGAATCCGCCAGCTCCATTTGGAAACTTTTGCAGTACCATGGCGACGGTGGGGACGTCTATCACGTGACCTTTGTCACGTGCATCGCCTCTACTTCTCCCAACTTCGTGGTGCGTGAAGGCAAACACCAACCACAATGGCCGACAGATACTCCTTTTCGTTAACGACATTCTCGCCAAGGTATGTAAGCCCATCTCTTCTATTCCAAGCAAACTAACATTCAGTGGAAAATTGGTTCAGATTGAATATGCGTTGAACGCAGTCAAGCAAGGTGTTACCACCATTGGTATCAAGTCCGCCAGTGGCGTTGTTCTTGCCACAGAGAGAAAGTCCAACTCCAGTTTGGTCAAAAGTGAATGCAACTCCAAGGTGGAGATGATCACCCCGGACATTGCCATGACCTATTCCGGCATGGGTCCAGATTTCCGTGTTCTCGTGGACAGAGCGAGAAAGTTGGCCCACACAAACTACAAGCGCATTTACAATGAGTATCCGCCGGTGAAAGTCATGGTGCAAGAGCTCGCCAAGGTGATGCAAGAGTCCACGCAGTCCGGAGGTATTCGTCCGTTTGGCGTGTCGTTGCTCGTGGGTGGTTACGACAACCACTCGGAGAAGTTCCAGTTGTACCAGGTGGATCCTTCCGGAAGTTACTTTCCGTGGAAAGCCACGGCTATTGGCAAGACCGCGGTGCTGGCGAAGACGTTTTTGGAAAAACGGTGGAACGAGGACTTGGAGTTGGAGGATGTGATTCATGTGGCGCTCTTGGCGTTGAAGGAGTCGGTGGACGGCGAGTTGACGGGCGAGAACTTGGATATCTCGGTGATTTCGGACCCGCAGGATCACTTGTTGGGTTTTCTGGGCACGGATGTGGCTGGTCCTCGCGTCAAGTCGCTCACTGCGGAGGAAATCAACGACAGACTAGAGGCGTTGTAGATTTGGTGGCTGGATGTGTTCCATTGGTATAGTGTAATCGACGTAATGTTGAAGTAGGGTGCTGCTGTGTACGTAGGAGCTATGAGGCGGGAAATAGATCGCTGGGTAGTTGAAGTGGGCGAAACCCACTCCATGTAGAAACCTACTTCGTGTAGAAACCTACTTTTCGTACTCAGTGTAGAAACCTACTTAATGTACAAACCCTCTCCATGTAGAAACATAAAACTACTCCTTGTAGTGAGATCTGTGCAGTTATTAGCTGTAGAGATTGCAATTCTGTCATCGCCTATGACATTATCGGTGTAGAAATCAGATCAGGTTATGAGTGATGACGCTATTACTCCAATTGCACTCACAATTTTCCAGTAATTCCTCTGGATCTGAACATTGAACTTGAGATGCTCTACAGGGACTCTCGGGAAGTTGAGGGAGGAATTGTGCGGATTTTTGCTCAGACGAAAGGCTAATGGAGTAACGTACTTCCCGAATGAGGCACTGGTTGATTCGTTCTGTCGGCTCGTAGTTTATAACGGAGCACTCAGTACGTCTTTCTCTGCCACACCCACCTTGCAGACGCACTTACAAGTCACTAAATCTCAATCGGTGGAACACCTCCACTGTTCAAACTGTTATGAATCACAATAATGTACGTCCACTCACCCATTTCTGTTCTTACATTTGCAGATATTGGCACTTTTCGTCGCATTCGCACCCAACTATATTTGTGCATCTTTACCGTACAATTACAACTCCCACCTTCAACTACACCATCTTTAACCAACTTCATCTACTACCACCTTCAACCACAGCAACTACACAATTATGCCTGCAGCTTAAACCCATTCAATGTCCATACCTTCTCCCATCCGTCCACCTTATCGCGCACGTGACTATCCACATAGCGGGCCAAAAAAACGAGATGAGCATCTTCTACACTATTCCACCATGGCCAAGCAAAGAGGACGCGGATCCAAAAAGAGATCGCAGAATAAGGTCTTGGATGCGTTCCAGCTCGCAGAAAAAGCTGCGGGCGAAAACTCCGATGCTTTTGCCGACGGAGATTTGCCGTTCCAGGACGGAGTGATGGATGCCCGGCGGTTTTTGAAAAACCAGGACGATCTGGATTTGGACGACGAGGAGTTGGATTCTGACGACGCGTTGGGCTCAGAGGATGACTACGACGTGCTCAACTCCAAATTTTCCCAGACTATTCGCGACAGAAGCGGCGAAGAGGACGAGGACGAGGAAGAAGGCTACTCCTCCATCGATGAGCTGCAGCTCGTGACGTTGTCGCAGGCGTGGGAGATGGACGACCGCGACAGACTCGGCCAAGGCAGTGACGATCTTGTTTTGGACGACGACAGAGCCAGCGAGAGCGAGAGTGAGACTGAGAGTGAGAGCGAGAGTGAGAGTGAAAGCGAAAGTGAGAGCGAAAGTGAAGACGAAGAGGCCATGCTCCGCGGCTCGGACTCCGAGGTGGAGCTCTCTGCGGTGACGTCCGCCGTCAACGCCAAGCTCAGCCGTCCCGCGGCGCACCGCAAGCTCGTGTCGGAAACCACAGAGGAAAACGAGTTCAGTGTTCCCACCCGAGGAAACAAGCTCTCGTTGGCGGAGATGATGGGCGACGCGGGCGACGCGCCGCTTGTGTCGGACGAGCAAAAGCCGTTGGCGGTGCCGCTCCCCAAGCGCATCCAGCAGCGCCATGACAGAAAGGTGGCGTACGAAATCACCAAGGAAGAGGTTTCGCGGTGGCAGGACAGCGTGCGGGCGCTCGGCAACGCCGAGCACCTCCAGTTCCCGCTCGCGCCGGCTGCAGCGCAAGAGGAAGAGATGGACGCAGAGGCGCAGGTGGATGCGCTCCGGATGGCGCCGGAAACCTCCGGAGGGTCTGGTCTTGAGCAGAAGGTCAAGCAGCTTCTTGAAGCAGGTTCTTTGCTCGACGAGTCCAAGGAGGCCACGTTCGAGCAGATCGCCGCAGCCAAGCTTTCCAAGGAGGACATGTTCAAGCGCACCCAAGAGCTCCGGCGCATGCGAGAGCTCATGTTCCGCGACGAGCAGCGGGCCAAGCGGATTAAGAAGATCAAGTCCAAGCAGTACCGCAAGATCCACAAGAAGGAGCGGTTGCGCGACGCAGAGTTGGTGGAGGGCTCGGACGAGTCCGATCCGGAGGACCACGACGTCAAGCGGGCGGAGGAGAGAATGTCGCTCCGCCACAAGACCCAGTCCAAGTGGGCCAAGAGCATGATCAAGTCCGGCATCACCAAGGACGCGTCCACGCGTGCGGAGCTCGAGGAGATGCTCCGAGCAGGCGAGAAGTTGCGTGCCAAGCAGTTGGGATACCAGGACGGCGACCAGAGCGACGACGGTGTCTCGGATATCGAGGCGGAATACGACCGCGACGAGGACGACACGGAGGAGCGGGGCCGCCTCGGCAAAGGTGTGTTGGCCATGGACTTCATGAAGGCCGCGGAGGAGAGAAAGCGCAAGGAGAACCTCAAGGAGATCGAGGCGGTGCGTCTGATGGACGGTTTTGACGTGGCGGAGAAGAACTCCATCAATGTGCTCAAGAACGACGGTAGAAGAGTGTACCTGCCCGCAGTGGCGGCAGAGAAGGAAGAGATGGACGAGTTGGACGAAGACGTGTTGCAGGACATGAGAGACGACGACGCCAAGAGCTTGGACGCGAGATTGACCCAGACGGCCAAGCGTGAGAGAGTGGTGGAAGAAGAGTTCACCGGCTTTGACGACGAGCCGCAGCCACAAAAGACACACAAGCGGGCCAAGTCGTCACGCCCGCTCTCCAGTGCCGCTTCCGACGACGACGAAGACGCCAACCCGTGGTTGGTAGCAACCGAATCCAACGCCAAATCGTCAAAGTTCCACACCGTCACCGACGACTCGTCCAGATCGGCCAAGGCCGCCAACAAAATCGCCAAGCACGCGAAAAAGACCAAGGGCAGGTCGGCTGACACCAACACCTTCATTGACACTGACGCTGTTCTCGAGATGGCGGGCGATGTCTACGGCAGTGACGACGAGGAATCCGGTACCCAGATGTTCCGCCAGCAGAACTTGATCGAGGAGGCGTTTGCCGGCGACGACGTGATGGCCGAATTTACTGCCGAGAAGCAGAAGGTGGTCGAGGACGAGGACGACAAGGAAGTGGACATGACATTGCCCGGATGGGGGGACTGGGCCGGCAGCGAGCAGCCTCGCAAGCCCAAGAAGAAGTTTGTGCGCAAGATCGATGGTGTGGCCCAGAAGGACAAGAGAAGAGACAAGGATTTGAAGAACGTGATTGTGAACGAGTCCGTCAACAAAAAGAACTTAAAGTACCAGTCCCTGAGCGTTCCATACCCTTACAAGCTGAGAGAGGAGTACGAGCGGGCGTTGAGAATGCCGTTGGGTGAAGAATGGACTTCCAGAGCCACCCACCAGAGAGCCACGCTTCCTCGTGTTATTGTTAAGCAGGGTATGGTGGTGGATCCGTTGAAAATGCCATTCAAGTAGTGTAATATAGAGGCTGCGGCCAATGAATAGTTTCTGTGGATGGTGTAGATGACAAATGGACAGTCTTGAAGATGACCGTGTAACTTCCGTTGGGTTGCGTGTTTAGTTGACGTGGGCCTCTGGATCAAAAGATTATGATATCTCTTCAGTTACCCTACAGTAGTACTGAAACACATCTTCAGCTACAATGAATATGGCACAGTAATGGCACATCTCCAATTGTGGTGAACATCTGTAGCAACATAGCATGGTATATCTCCAGCTAATAAAAATATCCTACAGCAGCAATATACCATGGTACTTTTTCGGTCAAAATCATACGCTAACAATATATCTCTTCAGTTAATAAACGGTCTACTCTATCAAGATACCGTTCCGCACGGCCCAGTTCTTTCCACTCATGAAAACACCGTTAGGGTCCATCTCGCGACGCACCTTGTTGTACTCAACCAAATTCTGGCCAAACCATTTCCGCATCACCGGGTCGAATCCAAGCATCGAGTAAAACTCCTTTCCGCCGTAGCTCAACTGGCTCTTCAAGTCGGCGTCGTTCTCGTGGTCTCCGTGCAATCCAATGAAGTTCTTGGCCCAGTGAGGCTTGCCGTGAGCCTTGCTCAAAACGTCCTCAA
Organism: Clavispora phyllophila; assembly: GCA_030674715.1. Classification (NCBI taxonomy): domain Eukaryota; kingdom Fungi; phylum Ascomycota; class Pichiomycetes; order Serinales; family Metschnikowiaceae; genus Clavispora; species Clavispora phyllophila. The sequence goes on from JAKUAN010000111.1 coordinate 10,643, forward strand.
AGATCTGGAACCACTGGTGGGTCTCCACATTGAAGCCGAAAGGTCTGTACATAGTGGCATTGAGGAACAATGTCAACTGGTCGTTGGTGATCTTCGATGGGTCTTCTTGGTACTCTCTTTCTGGGGAATTGTCCAAGTATGGTCTGACATTGTTGCCTGGAATAGGACCAGCGCTCAATCTGGACCGGGTGCTCAACCATTCTTGCGATGGGTACAATGAAGGGTTGCCCTCTTCGTCCTCAAAGTTCTTTCCTGGGTAAGTCACGTTGGAGCAACGCACCTCGATAGGAGCGTGAACAAAGAAATCACCGCGAGAAGCGGCGGTCTGGATCTTCTCGTTCAACTCTTTCAAAATTTCCACACCGTTGGTCAAAGGAGCAGACCACTCGTTGACAAATTGCGAGAACAAGCAGTCCATGTTCAAGCCCTCGACAGAGTTTTGCACAGCGATGTCTCCACTGCCGAGAGTTTCGACATTTCCGTATTGCTGGCGGAAAACAAATTTCTCCACCCACGGAGTCAAGCGTGGGATCACGTTGACAGAAACCCACAATAACGACTCGTAAAAGAAACGGCCCAAGGTGGTTCCGTACCACGAGCTTCTAGGCTCCGACAATGGGTCGTCACTCTTGGACGCTCTCCAACAAACACAGTTGCCCGAGTAAGGGAACCACCAGATACGAATAAACTCAGAGTCGAGCCAGATGGTGTCCCATTCACGCAACAAGGTGGAGAACTTGATAATTTCTTGCTTCGACTTGATGGTGTACTGAGGAACAGCACGAAGCGTCACCTGGGTGATGATTCCAACCTTTCCCAACGACAACAACGCCGCACGGAAAAGCTCTGGCCTTTCCACCGACGAACACTTGACCAATTCGCCGGCACCATTAGCCACAACCATCGAAACTACTTGTTGGGAAACAAGTCCATGGTACTGGGAAGAGCCATGTGTTCCGGTGGAGATAAGACCAGCAATCGATTGGTCGCTGATGGAGCCCAAGTTCTGGATCGCCAACTTGTGCTTCTTTAAGTACTCGTTCAACTGGAAGATACGAATACCGGCCTCCACAGTTAAATCAACAAATTTGACCTCTTTGGAGCCATTTCCTGGGCCGTAAAATTCCTTTTGTCCCAAAACCTTATCAAACTTGTCCAAGTTGCACAACCATTCGGACGTCATGGTCAAATCCGAGGGCGAGTGGCCCGATCCGACCGTCATGATGGTTTTCTTTTGGAGAGCGGCAGTGCGAATCAACTCTTGGATTTGCTCGACATTGGAAGGCTGGAAAATCGCCTGGGGCTTACATTGGAAAGTTCCGGCCCACGTGCGATGTACCAATTTGGTGCTGAGAAACGACAGCACAGAAGGTGGCACTGACATTTTGATAAGTAGGTGGGAGGTAATTTCAAACTGCACGCCGGTTGTGTGTGGTCTTAAGCAAACGATCTTGCACGTGACCGTAGGCGGCGCAATTTCGTGGACAGTAGACTTGTGCTATGGCCCGGGCCTAGGCCAAATTTAGGGCTAGGGGCGAAGTTTATGGAAAATTCTTCTCGGGTGGCGATATGATGGCCTGGTTATGTTGTTTTTTTAGAATGGGTGTATAGCCTTTTACTGAGTTCCAGATAACATCCTGCAGAGTATCGACTTTCACAAGTGCGTCTCGGCATTTGGGCCGCGTCGGCCCTGCAGCTGCAAACTGTGGATGGCGCATGGATATCTCGATTGGGGTAGGTGGGGAAGAGTTTTCTGATTTTGTATTGTTTCCTGAAAAGCCGCGTAATTTGGCAATTCTAAGGATTCGGGCCTCTAATTGCGAAGAAAGAAAGTGTTATTCGGTGAGAAATGAGAATTGTGGAAGCGTAGTGCTAGTGGTAGTCTAAAAGTAATGTGACGAAAGAACTGATTTTACCGGGGAGCCAAGACGAAAAGTTGGACTATAATAGTAAGGATTAAGCAAGATCATTTCTTAGGGTGTCAAGGGCTTCGCTTGATTGGGAAAAGGTATGATGGATCTACGGTGGAACCTACAGATGTGACAAGTAGTGATAATTGACATACGACTTAGTGGGTAAGAAAGCGTATTGTATGTGGATCATTTGGATTAATATGGATTGACATGGATACTACGGGAAGAACATGGATGGAATATCGATACTATGGGAGAATATGGAAATTATGGATAATATGGATAACGATACTATGGATACTGTGGGATGAGAAGGCTAAGGATACTACGGTAAGCATATAGAAACTATGGATCCTATGGGTACTATGGGATGGGAAGGCCTTGGATACTACGTTAAGCACATAGAAACTGCTGATAATATGGTTAATATGGTCAATATGGGAAGAATATACATACTACGCGAAGCATATGGATACTATGGGAGTAGTAGACAGTCGATATAAGACAAGCACAATCTTGCAGACTGCTGCGCACCACATTTTTTCAAACAAGCAAGTACTTCTCGCCTAAAGGACAAACTTTCTCCGGAATAACGCCACAAATGCCACTCCCTCGCCCTGTTCCAACTTCGCTGTCCAACTCTTCCCCCCAAAACAGCTCCAATCGACTTTCCCCAGATATGGTATATGCACGCCGCGCGCTCTAACTATGATATCACCAGTCTGGTTCTCACCTCGTTCTCACTATTCTTCTCTTTCCTCCTACCCCTTTTCCACAATGTCTCGCCGCTCCGGGCGCAAAACAGCGTACGAAAAAAGCGATTCCAAGCTGTCCGATGCAAACTCTGCTGAAATCGACGAGCAGGAGGAAGTCACACGTTGTGTTTGTGGAAACGACGAGTTGGCGGCTATAGACGCCTCTTTAGTGGCGCTTCTCCAGACAGAATACCGCCTCAAAGTAGACACGGGGCTTTTTATCCAGTGCGAGAAATGTCTGGTTTGGCAGCACGGCTATTGTGTCGGGCTTTTTGCCAGCGAAGATGTTCCGGACAAGTACTGGTGTGAGGAGTGCAAGCCGGACCTCCACCGGATGGTGGAGGACGCCAATGGCGCAGTTCGGCGCACGCTCTACCGCTCGGTGAATGACAGCCGCAAAGCGCTCTTGGAGTCGAGCTCCGTCGACCCCCTGGCGGTAGAAAGAGCCGAAAGCGGCAGTGGCACCGAGTCCAAGCCGCCGCGTCTGCGCAGCCGCCGCAGCCCGCACGAGGCGTCGCCGGAGGACGGCGGCCGTGACAGCGACACGCCGGGCGCCGCGTCCACGCGGCAGGCGCGCAAAGACCGCCGCCACGGCGACCTGCAGTTTGATGAGCAGCTCCAGAAGGCGCTCCGGGAAAGCAGCCGCGGCAGCAAGAAAGCGGGCGACAACGAGGCCGCGGGAAAGCGCACGCCGTCGGAGGAGCTGGAGCACGACGAGTCCGAGCGCGACGTGAAGAAGGAGACGCGTACCAAGCCGCGGGCACGGCCCAAGCCCAAGCAGGCCAAGCCGCGGACGCCGGCAAAGGACGAGGAGGTGTCCAAGGATGAGCTTTTGAGCCAGCTGTCGCGGCCGCGGTTTGTGGATGAAAAGCTGACGATCTACGAGTTGCGCAAGCGCACGGGGGCCATTCTCGAGTGGTTGGGGCGCACGCAGATGGAGTTGGAGGAGGAGCGCGACGCAAAGCGCCGCCACGTGGGCGACGCAGCCGTGGTTTTGCCGCTGTACGACGACAATCTCCGGTTGATGGAAAATTTGACCGAGAAGATTCTTTCGTGGGAACAGCGCTTCGGGAAGTATGCGCCGTAGACGGCTCGCTCCCTGTCTCCAGTCCAGCTGGTCTACACGCGGATTGCTCGGTCCAGTCTGCATCCAGGAGGGTTCTGCCAGCACTCTTCTTCCAGCACTCTACAGCCTGATACACTGTCGGCCTACCTCAGCCAGTGTATCCTGTCTCAGGCTGTCCCACACAGGGACACCTCATCTGCATCCATGGCCCGCCATGCTTTTTCTTTTCTCCTGTATTAGCAATTTAATCCTTTGTTACAAAATCTCGCGGAGCTGCGCCTGTCTATCTGTCACCGGAGCCGCATCGGAAGTGCTGTTGACCATGTCGCACATCCGGTCGAGCCACAGCTTGCTGTTCAATATCCCGTCGCCGCCAATGATATAGTTGACGCTGGGGTTCACACGGCTAAGCTCGTGCACCAACCGCGCCTCCTCGTAGGTTACTCCGCCTTTGAAGTAGATAATCACCTCCTGTGGTGCAACTCCCACGCTGGTGCCGTACTGCCGTTCCACTACATCGGGAACCAACGTAGCAAGATCCGGAAGAGCGCCATTCGGCGTTGGGTTGGCGACGCGGGCCAACAACTCATTCAACTTCGGTACGTATTGCATGAAAATGTTGTCTGTTTGCGGAGTTCTGAACTCGGCCGTGTTGAAAAGCAGCTGGATCTTGATTCGGTTCTGGCCAAAAAGCTTGGATATGTTGTCTGCCGGTGGAGTCTGGAGGGTTTTCGTCACGCCGCCAAATACCCGGTTGAAGCTTCTGATGAGCAAAAGCTGCAGCTGTGTTGGTGGTGGATTGGTGGTGATGGGGTCGTTCAATTTGGTCACAAGCAGATTCAAATCTGCATTGTTGTCGGGGAATTTGGCGGTGTAGAGCAAAAGAAGCTTGACCTTGTTCTCCGTCGAAATCGCCAGATCTGATACCACATCCATCAATTTGGAGCGGATGGTGCTGTGGTTCTCCAAAGCACACACAATGGTCTGCTGCAACTCGCCTACAACCCATAAGTTCTGCGTCGAGATCTGCTTGTCGATCTCACTGATGATATTCAAGTGCTTGAGGATGTTGGCCGACAACTTCTTGAACTCAGGAAACCGGGTCAAGAGTTTCTTCAACTCGCCCAAGTCCTGGGTCTTAATATCCACCGCCGACTGCTTTGTCTGCTGCTTGTACGTGTCCACATATTGCTGGAACTTTTCCGTGAGGTCTCCGTAGTTCAAGTACATGGACTCGGCGAAAAACGTATCCAGGTTGGAGAGCGGAAGCTGCTCGCCCGATTCGAGCGTGGTCACGTTTCTGTGGATTCCAATGAGCTCGTGGATCATCGACTGGTACGTCCAGGGCGTGACGAGCGGGGTGATTGGGTCGCTTTTCCGGTCAAGGATGATTAACATGGGTGCAGCATCACTGGTGCGGTTGACATCGTCAAATAGATTGTTGTTGGAGTTGGAGTTGATGAAGTAGAGCATTTCCGACGCGAGGCGCTTTGCCGGCAACGATTTGGGCTCGTACTTGATGGCAGGGCATTTTTTGACCAGCAAAAGCACACTCAGAAGACTGGCGGCCTCTTGCACCGTGCTTGCAGCCGAGTCGCCTACCGCCACAGAAAACAAGTTGTCGTTGACCACAGAAAAGTCCTGGAACACCTCAGTCACCTGGCAAATCACCTCGTGTTCGTCAGCGCGCGCCAACTTCTCGATATCGCTTTTGGCCACGCTGTTGCTGAAAAACACCTGGTAGTGGTGATAGTGGGGCAGGCGCAACTCGGCACAGAGCATGGCGATGGAATCGGCCTCTGGCTTTATGTACACCACACAATTGAGGTGGCGCATGCTGCTGAGCTCGCGGTGGCGGTCGAGCATTTCCACCAAAATCACCTCGTGCTGGAGAAGTTGCGATTGGGGGTATGCCACCGACACAATGGGCATGGTGTGGCGGTCAACAAGAAGCACCTTGGCTTTGATGGCGGAAGAGAGCGCGGTGTTGTTTTTGGCGACAAAGAGCCGGTCAAAGTAGACCCTGCTGACGTGGTCTAGACTGAGCGACATGTTGGTATCGGGTTTGGATTGGGGTTTGGATTGGAATTTGAACTGGGGTTTGGATTGGAGGTTCTGTATCTCAGTAATATGGACTCCTCGGGTTGCCGCGACGGTTTGCTTCGGTATTTGGCAGTAAGACTCGACTTTGGGACGGACTGTGGTGGCCTTTGAGGGTATTCCGATTGCTGAATCTGATCTTGTCAATCAGATTAGACAATGGGAACTTGCGGTTTGTTTCTATAGGAGGATGGTGTAAGCCAGATGTCTCTGATCTTTGCTCTTTTGCGGCCAGATTTTTTCGCTCTTGTGGTCCTAGATTGCGGTTATCGACTTCATTAGTCGGTGTGGAGTATTCGCACACTAGAGCCATGTGCAGATTCGGACCACCAGCTATAGTCGGTTTTTGTCTCTAGACCATCTTGGGCGCCCAAACACTCTTGTCTCAACGAGAGAATCTAAAAATGTATTATCTATACCATGGATCATGCCATATCATCTACTTATACACATACCTGTGCACACGCTTTATAAATGGGCAGTGGCATAGTTATACGTTGACAATGGCACCACTGGCTTTGGCGCTCCGCCTTTTTCGTGGCTGTTTTGGAACACAGAAATATCGCTGTATTTCTTTCCCCGTGGATACTCTTCTGGGGTACACTCCGTAACCCTGGACTCCACATTCTCGATAAATAATGCCTTGTCGAATCCCTCCACACTCTCGCAAATGAAGTTAGCCACCGCAGTAACATCCTCGCCATTTTCCTTGATGAACGCATCCACACTATCAATGTTCACCGAAATGCCGTTGTCGTAGACAAAGTTGTGCACTGCAGTAGCAAACAGTTTCGATTTTTCCACCTCCGGTGTTTTCTGGGATCTCAATTGAACCGCCAAGACTGCGGACTTCGACGCGACGTCAACATCAAAGTACTCGGTAAAGAACCGCAAGAACTCTTCGCGAGTCACAGTCTCCAACAACTGGACATCCTTTGATTTCTGCAAAAAATCATAGTACCCATCGTTGATAGAGTTCCACATCCGCGCCGACTCCTCGCCCAAATTCTTCAACTTTGTCAACTTCTTGCTCTTCAATGCCTCCTTGTACTTGGCAAATGCACTGTCGGTCAAGTTGTCACCTAAAACGGTTTTGTTAAACCGGCGCAAAAACTGCTCCACACGGTATTCAAGATACTCGCACGATCTCTCCGACTGGACGAGTATACGCAATCCAAAATACGATCTGCTCTGTCTGTAGCCAGAAAATACCACGTATCCTAACTGCTCTTTGGTCCGCAATTGGTTAAAACAAGGCTCATTGATCATGGTGGCCAATAAGTCTGTGAGAACACGCAAGCGACGCTTGTCCTCACCCAAGGTGTCCACCTGAACAAAATACTCCAAGCAAGAATTGATATTGTTAGGATCTTGCAATGGCATGGTGTAGGTGACTCTTTCACCAGTCTTCAACTTGAAACTTTGGAACTTGCTAATCTCGTTTACCTTGTCTTTACTGGTACTGATAGGAGGGATGCTTTCAAAGTTCTTCTTAATCAACTTGTCCACTTCAGTAGCAGTTGCGAAGTCAAAGTTTCCGAGCACCAAGGTTTGGACATATGCGCCATCGCTCCAAATACCACGAGCAAAATTCTCAACTTGCTCAAAGGTAATATCTTTGATCACCTCTAACTTCTCGATATCCGGGTACGTTTTTTCGTTCACGAATTGCAAAAAGTGGGTGCCAATCTGGGAGTAAGGGGTCTCAAACCCAGAATTCTTAAGCTCTTGTGTAATCTTGAACTTGATCGACTCGAATCGGTCACGTTTGGGTGTAAAGGAAGTAAACTGTGCAAGAATCTGCTGGAGATACTCTGGAAGTTTATGGTTGTATCCTCCAACCTTCAACGAGTAGGAGTCTTTAAACTGGTGAAGAGAGAACGACAATCCCACAAGACTGGCGTAGTACTTGATTTCATTGAATTCATCATCCATCAATTCGCTTAACAAAGAAGCCATAACAGCGGAAGAGATGTTCTGATTCAATGGTGGGGCGTGCACTGTCAAGTTGATGTAGCCCTTGGGAATGCGGAACTGGTCATCTTGCTTGAACCAGGTTTCAAACTGAGCCGAGTCACTGATCAAATATGGGTGAGCAAGAGGTTCTGCGGCCTTTTCTCCCTTCACGTCGAAATTTTCTGGAATGAACTTATTGTGCTTGGGCAAATGCAACTTTGGGTTTTCCAGCACAGCAGAGATTCTCTCAAAAAGTCTTTGTGGAATATCTTCGTACAGGTACTCTGTTCCGTACCATTTCTCTGTACTGCTCAACTGTGGCAAGTCGCGCGAGGTCAAGCTCATTCTAAAATTTGTAGGGACCAAGTACGAGCCATACTTTTTGATTTCTTCTGCATTGAATTCGCGGAGCACCGATGAGTCCAAAAGATTCTCGGGTGGAATGTATCCGTCTGCAGTGAACTGGTATAACTTGTTACTCATCTTCGACACGGTGGAGGAGGCACTCATCTTCTGTCTGAAGCGGAAATTGATTTTGGACATGGCGCTCTCTTCGAGCCAGAGCCATTCCTGCGCCTCGTGGCTGTTCACCATATGGAGATACTCAAAAACATGGACCACAATGTCTTCCCAGTTTTCCAATCCCTGAGGAGTAAGCTCCAACTCGACCATGAGCAACGAGGTTCCGTGGCACACCTTGACGGCGCCCGCCAGAAGATCATTGACCCAGTTTTTCTCTTTCAAAAAGTGCAACACCGAGCCCTTGCTCTCGTGGCCCAAAAGGTGAGCATAGTAGCCGCTAGGGCGGAGTTTCCAGTTGTGTTCCTGGTCGTCGGGGATCATGAACGACAACTCCAACTTGTGGGTGTCCATGATAGGTCTGGCGCGGATGATTTTGCCCATCTGGTCCGAGGTGTAAATCTGCTCGTTACTGTAGGCGGGCCGGGGGAGATTGGAGTTGGGGATGGCGGAAAACTTAGAAATGGCCCATTCCTGAAGCTGGTCGAGCGACTCGTTGCCGAGCACAACCAAGCTCATGAGATTGGCCGAGTACTCATTGCGGTAGAAGTCCAACAAGATGTCGCGCACGTCCTTGCCACGCTCGGCGGGCTCTTCTTGCAAAGTGTGGTAGTTTCCGGTAGAAAACCCGTTGTACGGGTGTTTTGGGTTGCTGGTCAGTTTGTCGAGCTGGTACATGCGCCAGAGGTCATTCTGCAAGTTTTTTTTGTTTTCGGAGTCCACCGCCTTGATCTCACGGTCTTTGCACGAGCGGCTGAACAACGGCGAGATGAAAAACTGCGCAAACCGGTCGAGAGCACCTTCCAAGTGGCCCGAATCCACCTCAAAGTAGTAGTTGGTGTGCTCGGCGGCGGTGTAGGCGTTGGAGTGGCCCGAGTGCTTTGCCAAGTAGCTGGAGTACTCATTTTCCTCCGGGTACTTGTCTGTGCCCATGAAAAGCAAGTGCTCGCAGAAGTGGGCCAAGCCCAGCACGGCGTATTTCTTGTCAGCAAAAGAACCCACATTGACGTCCAACGAGGCCGCGGCTCTGTCGGTGGTGGGATCGTGGATAAGCAAAACGTGCAAGTCGGAGTGGTTCAACTTGATGAAACGGTAGAGTCTATCGTCCAACAAGGGCTTTGCGATGGCCGCGTGGTTGGCGAGAACAGAGACGGTCATGTTTTCGGAGAAGGAGGAAAGTGCCCTGGAATACACCCGAGAGAAGCAAGATGTGGAGGGAAAAAAGTGCGGTTGGAATTGCTTAAGAGTGTGGAGCATGAAGAATCCGCACATGCATGCCAGTGCGACTTTGGATGGAGGTGCCGCAACTGCGAATGAAGACGGAATGTGTGGGGCGGGAGGCGGCTGTTGGGGCGACAGACAAGAGACTGTTATGCCGACTGCTGTACTGCTGGTGCGATCTACTGTTTTGTGGTGTTTGTGGTGTTTGTGGTGTTTGTGGTGTTTGTGTGTTTGTGGTGTTTATGTAGCATTTTGTGAGTGGTATTTGTATATAATGGGTGGGCGGTACCTTGGTGGTGACGTTACTTGTGTCACTGGACGGACACTAGTTTGGCAGGAGCTGATTCGTGACACGGAGGAAGTGGAACGGGCAAATTTAGAGTAAGGGAAGCGGAGACATGCGTGGATCGTACGACGCATCCACTCGAGTCTGTCGTTTCGGCGTTCGCCGTCGGTGCTTGCCTTCTCCGCCCTCCCAGCTTCTCCGCCCTCACATGAGCTTCTCCATGTTCTCCATAAACGTCCCCACCACATACTCCACCGTGTCCAACTTGGTGAACGCGCTGTACAACACCGGGTCCGGCAGCAGCACCTCCGCCTTGTGCTGCACCATCACCACCACGCCGTCGTAGGTCACGCACCGCGCCACGTAGTCCGCCGGGTCCACCTTGTGCCGCACCAACCTCGCCCACACGCTGGTGTCGTCCTCAAACTGCGGCTTGCGCCCCGCCAGCATGTCGTCGCGCACACGGTCCACGTACGACTTGCCGGCCGCGTCCACGTCGCACCACGGCCGCTCCGTGACCCGCCGGAGGTCCTTGACGTCCACGCACACCTCGGCCTGCGAGATGTACACGTCCACCGCGAGCCGGCGGCCAAAGTCCGGCTCAAAGTCCGCCAGGCGTGCCACGTGCTGCGGGAACACCAACGCCGGGTCCGTCGGGAGCTGGAGCGCGCTCTTGGCCGCGCCAAGCTCGGCGTGGAGCTCGCGGAGCACCGCCGCCAACGCCGCGTGGTCCACGTGGTCCGACGCCTCGAACAACGAGCTCGCCTGCACTAGAAGCACGGTGGCGGCGTCGATGGCGGTTTTGGCGCCGATGATCTGCGCCACAAGAAGCGGCCGCACCAACGCGAGGCTCGACACCACCCTGCTGCCGCTGATTTTCGCCTGGAGCTTGGTCACGTACGCCCCGTCGCGCGTGAGAACTCCCGACACCGTGTGGTTGGACGACGACAACGGGAGCGTGACCGGCGCGCCGCGCGGGGTGTGGGGGCCGGGGTGGTGCGGCGCGTTGTAGAGAAGAAGGTTGGAGGTGATGCGGAGGGCGTCGAGGAGCTGGTCGAGCTGCGGACGCACAATCTGCGCCACGTACCAGTGGATTTCGCGGTCGGCACTGCTGCTGCAGGGCGGAGACGGCGGCGCGGGGCCCCGGGACCCTTGTGGTTGGCTCTGTAACTCTGCACCCTCATTTTCGTCTTTGGCCTTGTCTTTGGTCTTGTCTTTGGCCTCGTCTTTAGCCTCATTCTTAACTTGATTCTTCGCCTCATTCTTCACTTCATTCTTCACTTCATTCTTCGCCCCATCATTCCCCCCATCCTTCGCTTCTCGCGGTTTAAGCATCGGCGTTCGTTCTTGCGACTCGCGCCCGCTGGCCCGGCGATCGCTGTGTTCACTTCCAGCCATTTCTGCCTCACTTCCCTCCTGTCGCGGGCTGTCCTCTGTTCCTTCCGAACACTTTGCTGCCTCTCTCGTTTTCGGCATGTTTTCTCCCTCAATGGTCATCGCTCAATAGCATCAACCTATTCTGCTGGCGTATTGCGGACAAAGAAGAAAATGTCTACCTCGAATGGTTCGATATGGTTTGTTCCCGCGCGCGCACTCAACGTGGCTACTGGGGTTTCGCTAATCCTCTTTTTTCTCAATCCGGTGACTGGAACTGACAATCTCGTATGTTTCTGCTGGCGGTTTCTGTCCATCCTCTTGGTTGAATCGCTCTTGTCGTGGATCTTCTTATCGGGTGCGCACTCGGTACTCAATGCCGATATCCTCCCATGATTCGTGCCTTCCACCTCTGCTTTCTTTTCTCTTCACATGCACTTCTCTCGTCTGCCATTCGACCATTGTCTTGTGTGGCTTATCTATTTTATCGCTTGTCTATCCTGGATGCTATTCTGTGGACCATATTCTGTGGACCATATTCTGTGGACCATATTCTGTGGACTATATTCTGTGGACTATATTCTGTGGACTATATTCTGTCGCTCACTATACCGTCTCAGTTCCGCCCTGCCCTTATTCTCACAATTACAAATAATCAACACTTCTTCGTAGTAAAGCCATATCCTAATCTCATCACTCTAATCACAATCGGGATCAGGATCGTGCTCTAATCACAATCGGGATCAGGATCGTCCGTCTATGCGAATCAGGATGCATTTACCGAATACCGTGCTCCCACTCTTCTCGCTCAAAACGATCACGCCCCTTTCGTCTTTCTCTGAGATTTCAAGCGACTGGTTCCCTTGTAAGCAGAAAATATTCCCCTTTGGGAAGAGACATAGGGTGTCCCTATTTGTTGCGCATACCGCCGCCTAGTATCAGGACTAAATGCGCGCCGCATCCTAGTTTGTAAAATATCTTCTCTGACGCATTTATCGAGCATTAACCTAAACAATGGAGAAAAAAACCTAAAATTGATAAAACAAAACCTAAATCTCCACATATGACATGATTGACCCAAAAATAGCATCTCATCAGAAAAAATTCTTCCTAAATGGAATTGGTGCCTCACTTTTATCCGTGTGCACTGATTCCACAAATCGGCTACCGTAACTTGCGAACAATGCCTGCGTAACCTGCACCACATCATATTTTGCACCCAAATTTATGCCCACGACTGAAGCTGTTCAAAGTAGTCCACCCGCTTGGGCGTATTCGGAATGTGTTCCACTACTGCTTTTCGAAGACTATCCACCATGCCCGGATGGCCACAGCTAACAAATGCCACACTGCCATTACATAAGTCTGTCTCCTCATGCACTACTTCATCCACCTTCACTCTTCCGAAAAGAAACTCCACGTGAGGGAAACGCCGGGAGAGGAGGTGAGATAGAAGCTGGGCCATTTCCAGATCATCGAGATTTTTTTCCAGGAGCCATGAACCCACGCCAAGAAAGCGAATGTCATCATCATCAAATCGTGGATTGGATATGCAGATGGTGGTTTCAATCTTCGTGGATGCCAATGCATCCAATTCTTCCACAAACCAGGACAACAGTTTGGCTTGACGAATAGTCCAGTAGAGTTTGAGTCTCTGGCTGGCTGGAGATGCATATAGTGCTTTCCCGTACACTTCAGCGAAAATCCCAGGGATTCCGTTTCCACCAGCTAAAAATACCACCGACGAATGGCTTTCAGTAGGCATAGACTCGCCATACGGACCTTCAACGCCCACTTTCATCTGCTTTGTTTTACCTGGTTCCAATGCAAGCGATTTAGCTAACAGACCCGTAATTCCACCTTTGATACCACACAAGAAGATGAGGTCACGGCCAGAAACAGATTCGTAGCATGTAAATGGGTGCAGCTGCCAGAATTTGTGGCCAAATGTGAGCCAAGAATGGCCTCCTGGAATGGCATACCAGAACATGGGTTTTGGTATTACTACTCGGAGTGTTTCATGAGCATGCATGGTGACCGTTGCCATGGGAAATCCGAAAGAAATTAGACGCACCAAGCGAATAACCCGGTCAACCAACCAGACGGTGAGAGCAATAGTGCTGAAAAACAGATAGCCCAAACGGCTCAAGTGTGCCCACGAGCATGCAAGGAACAAAATCCCTAACACCACATGGCTCACATAAAACAACTCGTAGTATTTCCGGCGGAATTGCAAGAAACTCAAGGAACAGAGAAGTAGGCAGCACACGGTACCGATATAACCGCATATCATCCATGCTGCACCAGCAACATCTCCTAAAACTTTTCCTAGAGAAGCCCTAAGAACAGCCAAAACCGAATGCATAAAAACCAAAAACACACACATGCGGGCAATCCACCGGTGGTACAACATAAAAGTGCCAAAGTTCCATCGGGTGATCCACTGGAGAATATTATTGCGCCCTGCTAGCAAAATCACCAAAGGAACAAGCAGGATAGACAAAATGCCAAAGCGATTAGCAATGTGGTGAATGACAGTTACAGCATGATTGTTGTGGAGAACGTCCTCTTCGGGAATTTTATAGTCAGCAGCCAACATAATTATCGTGAGCAACACGAACCCGCCCAAGATGGTGGACTGCAAACGCGACGGAGAAAAAAATTGGAGTATACCCACTTTCTTTGCCATAAGCCTACTATTGTTGATGGCAGGCAATGTGAAGTAGATCCGCAACTTGGTGGAGAGCGGGCCGTTGAACCAAAGACGAGTTTGTGGAAACAAGACCGCTGTCCAATTGAGCACTGCGGCAAGAAAAAACACCACCACCCAGTAGCCCAACAAAACCATTCCAAACGCGAACAGTCGGTCCTTATTGGCATAGAGGGTTCCATAGGAGATTTCCATCTTGTTGAAAAATGCCTGGTTCACCCTTACCGGCGCCTCAAACGGGCCCGAGGAATTGGATTCTCGCGCATAACTCCGGTAGTCATTATACGCCTCGAAAAAGGCAAAGATATTGGTATCCACACCTTGGGACTTACAGTAGTTGACAAAAAGTCTCGAAGGTCTTTCCCTTTCGGGGTATTGTCCCACCAAACACCCGGCCATGCTTTGGAACACAAGCGGATTAGTGCAGAGACATTCGTCAAGTGAGTCGTCTCGCCAGCTGTAGTTGTCTTTGCGGCACACTCCGCCCAGTGCACGAACTACAAATTCAGCGCACAGAAGCATTCTCGCTCCGTCCTCGCCCCAGTAGCGGAAAGGCACATCAGAAGCTAGTGCAAGTGGGACCAAAAAAGCGTAGATAAGTTTCATGGAGACACAAGATGCACCCACCGGAAATCACTGTTATATATACGGAGACCGTGTTTGCAATTGAGACTCAGGAATAGCTTAGCCAACATTGCACGAGCAAATACAAATGACAATACGGATGCAAAATTCAAGGCTACCGTTTACGTGTTGTGCCTATGGCGAGACGCACGAGCGCGCAGTCTCTGCAAAGAGAATGCAGAGGTGCATTTGTTTAGGCGACAGTGCGCCTTGGGTGTGCAAATTGTCGTGGCGCTTATCAGATCTCGAGGCGGCACCTACTGCTGGGCAAGCATAGACCCATTGTTGCTTCGACTACATACAGCCCAGTCCCGAGCTTAGTCGTTGCGGTGATTCTTGTCACAATGGCGCGTTGCGGAAACCGCAAAATATCGTCTGTAGGCTATCGCACCGGACTCCATAGATGTCACCGAAGAAATCACCCAGAACCATGGGATATCACGGGCCGAGAGGTGGCATGAAGACACTTGTAGACGTCGAGACCGTGTAAAGCACGGGTGATTGACAACTACGAATTTTTCCGGCCCAGAACAAGTGCCCGGCTGTTTTGTGCCCAAATAGAAGGAGTGGCTCGCACCATTCTACATGCTCCTCTGTGACAAGATGCCACCAGAGTTTCATTTGCCGAAAGACTGGCACAGACAGGGTTCCGAACTCACCCGTAGAGGGCAGAGTGGAAGTGGCCCCATCTTGCGCAGCGAAGCCAAGCTGAAGGTGAAGATTGCAGAGAGCAGATCCTACCTACGGGCGAGTAAATCATCCTCATAGACATTATGGTCGAGATAGAAGCAGTATAGACCACTCTATATCCCCCATCCACATACTCTATCCATATCGTTCTATATCCATATCGTTCTATATCCATATCGTTCTATATCCATATCCTCCTATATCCATATCGTTCTATATCCATATCCTCCTATATCCATATCCTCCTATATCCATATCCTCCGGCACTACATCCATAGACTCCAGACTCGATCCCTAAAACAGCCAGATCCATACCCTCAACCCTAAACCCATACTCAGGAAAGGTGCAACATGCCGAATTGTAGATAAGCTTCACAATGCACGGTGTGTACGCATCTACTGTGCCGAATCCACCACCGGATAATTTGTTTCCCAAAGATAGTTAGACAGATCTCGGAAAAGCTGCTGCGATTAGCCAGAACAGACTCGTCAGGCCCGGTAATGTAGCCTATGTAGTGGCCAGCCGTCCAAACACTAACCAGAGCGAAAAAAAACAACAAAACCACATATGACGACGAACCACAAATGGCCAAGAACCACAATTGACAAAGCTTCCCCAAACGGGCTGGCAGCACTACAGCAGGAGCCAACCGTATTGTAGGAGGCCCAATACAAAGCAAACCGTTGACCGCAGTACTCTACATTGGGTTCTCGGTTATAGGTTGCTCGAGGCGAAATAGCCGTTCCTGTTGTTTGAACCATGGTTTCTGCAGTTTCTGCGGTTTCTACAGTCCTACAGTCAGACGCCGATTTGCAGTCTGTGCCGTTTCTGCAGTTCGTCGCCGGCCAAGAGACGTGCTCCGCCTGGGGGTTTGCCTGCGCCGGGATTTGTTCGTTTGGCCACATTTGGCCCCGATTTTGCGTCGCCCGCTCCTATTGGACAAACGGGCGGAAACAGCAAAAACCCCATCCTGGCGCCCTCCGGGGGGGCACCCGGTCACGTGCACCACCTGCAACGGCGCGCTGTGATTGGCGCAGAGCAGCTCACGCCTGCAGACATCGCCATTTTGAGCGGCGCACGCCGGTTCCTCCCTCGTCGCAACATCAACAAGTTCCTCCTTCACACACACCCACTACTCCTTTATCCAGGACCTAATTACAAACCCACTCACTAAGGTGTGCAGGACAGCCGTTATATCCACACCTCTTGCTTCCGTAACTGCTTCTGTTTGACGCTTCAGCAGAACCCAGAATCCACTTGTCGCTTTTGCCCGCCGTTTGCCCCTTGTTTGGTTGTTCGCCGAAAAAGCGCCAGTTTGGTTTAGGCTCCACACGCCCCGGAATCCGTCTTGTCCCGCTCGATACACGTCTTGCGCCCCACAACAACACGACTGTGCACAACAGCATCACGTCCCAACTACTAGAAGAAGTGTCTGTTCTTGTGAAGAACCGATCCTAACCCGCCCGAAACAGATTCCCGCAAACAACGGTCTCTGCCTTCAAAAAACACACGTCAAAAAAAAAAGCAAAATAATAAAAAAAAAAAAACACGCTTGCCCACGCAAAAACAAAAACACGCACCAAAAAATCCACCACCAAAAAAAAAAATAACAATACTACTACTCCAACATGTCTGGACCTTCCACCTCTAACGAAAGATCCACTGGTCAGGGCCTCGCCCCCCAGCACCAACATTTGCAACAACAGCACCTCCATCACCAGCAGCAATTGGACCACACAACAGCTGCGGCGATCGCGTTGGCGAATGGTCACGACTTCCCTAACCCCGCTGCGGTCATGGGCCACCACGAGGACGACAACCCTTACCACCGCAGTGTGCACATGAGTGCCGCCGCGGTGCAAATGCAACAGCAGCAGCAGATGCAGCAACAGCACTTGCAGCACCAGCACTTGCAACAGCACCCATTGCAGCAGCAGCACCACTTGCAACAACAACACCACTTGCAACAGCAGCACCACTTGCAGCAGCAATTGCACCAGCAGCAATTGCACCGCCAGCAATTGCCTCAGCACCAGCACGGGTTGACTCTCCCCACCGCGGGCATTGACTACGAGAATGGCGGCTTCCTTGTGTCCAGACACGGCGAGGGCGACATCATCAAGACCTTCTCCGGCAAGCAAGAGTTGGTGAAGTACGTCAAGACTGTGCTCAACGAGGAGGAG
Organism: Clavispora phyllophila; assembly: GCA_030674715.1. NCBI lineage: Eukaryota > Fungi > Ascomycota > Pichiomycetes > Serinales > Metschnikowiaceae > Clavispora > Clavispora phyllophila. Next base: position 28,041 of record JAKUAN010000111.1, read on the forward strand.
CAATGTAAGATTGTCATCAACTCGTCCAAGCCCAAGGCGGTGTACTTCCAGTGCGAGAGATCGGGCTCGTTTAGAACCACTGTCAAGGACGCCACCAAGAGACAAAGAGTGGCGTACACCAAGAGAAGCAAGTGTGGCTACAGATTGGTGGCCAACTTGTACCCTCCGGAGAAGGACAAGGCCAAGAAGATGAAGAAGGAGCCCAACGAGTTTGACGGCGGCTACCACGACGACGACAAGAAGGACTCCGAGATGTGGATTTTGCGCATGATCCACCCGGCCCACAACCACCCTCCTGAGCCCAACTTTGCTACTGTCGGCGGCAAGAAGAAGCGGGCCAAGTACACCAGAACGTTGGTGGAAAAGCCATTGCACCGCAACGGCGGTGCGTCTGCCGCTGCTGCCGCTGCTGCTGCCGTCGGATACCAGCCCGAGCTTCTTGACCACCACCACCTCCAGGCACAGCTGTACCAGCAGCTCCAGGCACAGCACCAACAGCAGCTCCACCACCAGCAGCTCCAACACCAGCAACACCACGTGCCTCACCACCACCACGAGGATACCCACCCTTCGGTGCAAGATGTGGCGGTCATTGCTGCGATGGAGGCCGCGCCTGGCAACAGCGCATTGCTGAACCCACCGGTTGACCCTAGTATCGACGCCAGCGTGGACCCCAACGTGGACCCCAGCGTGCAGCAGCACGACCACGCCCACGGTCATGTGCACTAGTGTGCCTGCCCGCCGTACTGGCGCTGTACCATAGGCTCGTGCCACTTTGTTTTATTATTGTTCCTGTTTGTATGATTACCATAAACATTCTGTTTGATCTGACACCGGTCAGTGCGCGCACAGTAATGGGTGCAAAATGTAGATGAGTGGGCATGGAGAAGGCCATTGGCTAGGGATTGGAGAATGATTGGACAGTGATTGGAGAATGATTGGAGCATGATTGCAGAATGAGAGGATTGGAGAATGAGGGCGATTTGTAATTTATTTAGTGTCAATACGGGCTCTTGTTTTTCGGCAAAGTAGAAAAATGGTACAAAGTTCGCCATAACCCGTAGACAGGATCCTTATCGCACTCCACAATCTCATCGCAGAACCAAAAAGATACCTGGCGAGGAACCAAAAGAGCGAGAGTCCCATGACGAATAGAAGAGAGGCCGGGAAACAAAAAGACCCAATGCCGGAGAGCCGAAGCGTTTCCACCGAGAACGCCATGGCACAGCCAAGTCTAGGGAGTGTAGATAAATCCGGGGATGAACCACCTCACCAGGAGCATGAGCATACGGATCTCCGGGGACAGGAGACATATGGAGAGAGCAAGCACGTGGGAGGCAAGGATTTCGGAGAGAGAGGGGAGATGGAAGCGAGAGGAGAAACAGGTGAGACAGGAGAAACAGGAGAAACAGGAGAGACAGGAGAGACAGGAGAGACAGGAGAGACAGGAGAGACAGGAGAGACAGGAGAGACAGGAGAGACAGGAGAGACAGAAGAGACAGAAGAGACAGAAGAGACAGGAGAGACAGGAGAGACAGAAGCCTATGGTGCGGGATCCACGCACAGTTACACGGAGAGCCTTTCCACACTGAATCACCGCACACAGACACATGCACCACAGGCACCACAGGGAACGCCAGAGAGAGAGACACACTCATCTCCAATCTACCCCTACTGGTACCCTTCGCCGTCCAGCCACTACGAGCCGAGCGAAACCACCGCGCTCCTCCACCACCCCCCGCGGCGCAAGCGGCGCACCGGGTGGGTTTTGGGCGCGATTGCCGTCGCCACCGCCATCGGCCTCGCGGTGGCCGCGCTCATGGCCGGCGCCCCGCGGGTGCAGTTTGACAT
>JAKUAN010000112.1:0-28695 GCA_030674715.1 Clavispora phyllophila
TATTTTTTTTTTCCGTTTGGCTTGAATTGGGTTTTTGCGCTTGGCCTCGTAGTAGCGCTTTTCTTCTAGTAGCGGGTGCGCATAGTCGAGAAATTGTGAGTGAGGCGGTGAGGTGCGACTGCGATCGATTTAGGCGATCGATTTGGGCGAAGATTGAGTACGCAAGAGTAGATTTACGCCACGGTCGTACGCCAGTGGTTGCAAGTGGAGTTAGTGGAGGAGAGCCTGGTTGGGGTGGAGAAGCACTCGGATATCCAAATCCGAAAATCACGGCAACCCCCAGAAACGTCATTTCTGGGCCTAAAACGTCACTTCTGCCACCCAGTGCGCCGTGCCAAACTGCATACTCCACCTGCCCTACGCATCTGCCCTACACATCTGCCCTACTCATCTGCTCTACTCATCTACCCTACTGATCTACCCTACTCTTCCAATAAATCCCCCAGATTTTAGTTTCTCTGATCTCCAGACTCCCCGCTGCCACACTCCCGAGATCGAACTCTAATGTTCCGACTGTCTTTGCGCCTTCTACGGCCGCTCCGAACTGCGTCACCGGGCGTGAGATTCCTCGCCACCTCAAGACCGGTCCCGGACCTCAGAGGAAAAACCCCGCAGCAGCAGCTCTCCCAAATCACCAAAGTGTCGCTCTGGGATCTCCGCCACGCATGCCGCCGCCGGGATTTTGCCTACCCGTACCTGAATCTCTCCACCATCCCACCAGAACAATTGGACCGGCTACTCGGCGAGTTCGACACAGCACTCCACCAAAAATTCACCGACTACTTTGCGCATCCCGAGTCCCAGGGAGTGAAGATCAGCCAGATCTCGTTGGCCGAGTACTTCCGGCCGAACCTTGATGCGGCCGCGCCCATCATCTTTCTGGTGCATTTGAACATGTATCCCAGTGATTTGGCCCGCAGACGCGGCTACTCCTCCAAGTCCGACATTGTCACCGGCATTGTCACCGAGCTTTTCCACCAGCACTGCATCGGCGACTTGCTCCGCTCGCTTCCGGAAAACGAGAAAATCGGCACCAACTGGGACATCGCCAACCCGGCGGAGTGGTTTCCTCAGGCCCGCAAGATGAAGCGCAAAATCATCATGCACGTCGGGCCCACCAATAGCGGCAAAACCCACAACTCGCTCAAGGCGTTTGCGGCGGCCAAGTCCGGCTACTACGCGGGGCCCTTGCGTCTTTTGGCCCGGGAAATCTACGAGCGCTTTGATGGCCAGGGCGTGCGGTGCAACTTGATCACGGGCGAGGAGGTGGTACCGTCTTTGGACGAATACGGAAGCGTGTCGCATCTCTCTTCGGGAACGATCGAGATGATTCCACTCCACAAGAAGATGGACATTTGCATCATTGACGAAATCCAGATGATTGCAGACCCTACGCGTGGGTCGGCGTGGACCAACGCAGTGCTCGGGGTCCAGGCCAAAGAAGTCCATTTGTGTGGAGAGGAAAGTGCCGTGAGTCTCATTCGCGAGATGCTCAAGTCCACCGGCGACGAGCTTGTGATCAAGCACTACCTGCGGTTGGGCAAACTCACCTTGTGCCAGAAACCGGTGGGCCGCCTTGAAAACTTGCAAAAGGGCGACTGCGTGATCACGTTTTCCAAGCGCAAGATTCTCGAGTTGAAGTGCCGCATCGAGCAGTCGACGTCGCTAAAGGTCGGTGTGGTTTACGGTGCGTTGCCTCCGGAGATCCGGTCGCAGGCGTCCTCCAAGTTCAACTCGGGCGAGTACGATGTTTTGGTGGCCTCGGACGCCATCGGCATGGGGCTCAACTTGAAAATCAAGCGGATTGTGTTCTGGTCCACGATGAAGTTCAACGGGACAGAAATGATGCCCCTCTCGGTTTCGGCCACCAAGCAGATTGCCGGTCGTGCAGGTCGCTTCAGTGCGGACCACGGCCAGCTGGAAGGATTGGTCACGGCCTTCAAGTCCAAAGATCTTCGTTTTCTCCAGCATGCCATGCGCGAGCCCATCAAAGACGTGGAGCAGGCATGTATCTGGCCTCCGAGCGAGTTCTGGGTACACTATGTGTCGAGTTTCCGCACGCCCATGCCGCTTTCCGAAGCAGTGAAGAAGTTCGAGAGCTCCATCTCCCGCTACAACCTCAAGCACTACTTTCTCAGCGAGTTCGACCACCAGCTAGAAGTGCTCGATTTGCTAGTGCGCAAACGGTTGGCCAAATCGCTTACTATAGAGGACCAGTTGCGGTTGGCTCTGGTCCCCATGAACATCCAGTTTGCCCCGCCGGTGGTGGTGGAGACGGCGCTCAAGTTCTTTGAGTGCATTCTGCGTTGCGAGTCCAAAACCGTGTTTGACTTTGATTTTCTTCACGGGCTGATTTTGCTGATGGAACCGTCTATGACCGGGTCTTCAGAGCGAGTTTTCGACACTTTGCAGGCGTTGGAAACAAACCACAAGTTGGTTTTGGTGTTTATGTGGCTCAGTCAGCGGTGGCCCACACTTTTTGTCGATAAGGAGAGTGCCAACGATATAAAAACACTCATTGAGAAGAGAATCAGTGAGGAATTGGTATGTTTGCGGCGAGTTGCCAAGAAGGAGAAGGGCGGGCGGCCTGCTAGAAGTAGAAGGAGATAGGGGCTACTGAGAAAATTAGTATAGAGTGAAGATCTTCTGACATGACCTTGGTTAGAGGTGAACTGAAAAGGTACAGTGCGACCATATAGATATTTGTACATAGAAGCATAAAAGGACCTAACCAGCTACTAAAACAAAACAATCGTCCGAGCCAAAGCATCCTAACCACAATATGTCCATTTCCGATATCCAATCCAGATGCAGAAAACAAAACGGCGCAAATACATTCATTTAGCCATTCACTCTTCCTTTGCCGGTACTGCACCGATAGTGCTCCCCCACATTCCCCCACCACTATAAGAAGAACGCAATCTGCTACTTCTATTTCCCCACTTTTTCCGCCATGGCGACGGTAATTATCATTGGCGGCCCTTCTGGAACAGGCAAATCCACTATTTCTGCCTTAATCTCACAGGCGCTCAATTGTCCCTTTGTCGAAGGTGACGATTTGCACCCACAAGCCAACGTTGACAAAATGTCTCGGGGACAGCCGCTCACTGACGAAGACAGATGGGGCTGGTTGCAAACCTTGAGCCATGTGTGCTCGGAAAAAGCAACTTCTGCCGAGAATTCCGTCCATACCGCCGTCGGGTCGTGTTCTATGCTTAAGAAAGTGTACCGGGAGTTTCTTTCCCAGAACGGAGCGAACGGTGTCCAGTTCAAGTTTGTGTTTTTATATACCACCTTTGACGAATTGATGCAACGCGTGAGCCTGCGGCAACAGCACTTCATGAAGGCGGATATGGTGAAGTCTCAGTATGACATCATGGAAGTGCCAGAGGGTGCCGAGTTGAAGGAAAATGGCGGAGCGGCGATTGTGGTGCAGACCACAGGAAAGAGCCCGGAAGAGATTTCGCAGGAGATCTTGGCGGCGTTGAAGTAGAGATACAGAGAGGGAACGGCAAGTAGAGAGATGCAGAGGGGGAGAAGGAGTCTCACCTGGAAGTGGAACTGATAGAAGTGCGGGAGGAACGATAGAGACAGATCGGATTGGCGCAGAATTGGTGGTTAAACTGAACGATAGAGGAGTGGATGTATTCATAGACATACTATCAAGTGCATAGAGCCTTGAATAGATGGCCGTGTAGTTCCAATAAAGCAATGAGATCGCGGTTGGGGAATCGCTACAAATCTGAGTTCACCATAGGACTACAGGCTCTCAGTGGGAGAAATCTGGTCACGATATCGGACCAGAAAAATGGAGCAGGAATCTCATCCGATCTCTCGAATAAACTGCCATATCTCTCAATCTGAATGGGCGATATGGTTTCCTGTGCGTATCGCCAAAACATTTTGGTGAAACAGCAGAATACGTGGAAAGAACCGGGTCACACCGAGACATCAGCCAATTATTCTCTCTTTTCTTTTCCCATGCGTTTATTTTCTCTTCAACTGTTCCCCAAACCCTCTTATCATTGCTCTCTTCCCATTCCCGTCCTACTTTAGATTTCCCGATTCGCTATCAGTGCGGTCCGCTCCGGTTCGCGCGAAGATTGCTAGATCGGAGGAAAACGCAGGAGCATTCTCATTGCTAATCGAAACACACCCATTCGTTCCAAGCAATAGATTTGTTCGGTCAAAAGCAGAGTATCTACTGCTGCAATTCCCGATCCAGAAAGTGTTCTTGCTGTTGCATTTTCTCCCTCCGACCCCACTCGCTGATACCAGTCTCACGGTGTATCTTGGGCAAATCCGTTGACCCAGTTCCTATAGATCTTGAGAGTGTACTTCGATCTGACGATCTGAGATCCTGATTTTGATCGCCAATCTGCTTCTAGAATTTGTGAAATCCCTGCTGTACTGGAACCCCGGATCGGATTGCGGTTTTACTTCCAGACTGGAATCAAGAATCTGTCAGGAAATCTATCTTGGCTTCTCGCAGGAACTCATTCAGAGAAAGTTTGTTGCTTCGCCGATCTTTCCCATAGACAACTCGCACGGAATATCCCTACATATTCTTGACGTTTCCTCACAGAAATACTCCACTTGCGGATATAGGGAATTAGAACTCACAGCTACCGAATATCACCTGACTAGCCTGTTCGAGCCTACTACACTCGGCCATTCCACGCCTGGGATCTCCGAATCTCTTTTTCTTCATCCTCCGCGGATCTGCCCTCATCACACAATCACCAGGTTGTCCTAGCATCCAATGTCGTTTGACCCCGAATCTCTTCCATACCACAACCCCAAAACGGTTCGCCGAACCGCACTCATCACGGCTGGTAATAGCGGAGTCGGCTGGCACACCGTGCTCCATCTTTATCTCCACGGCTATGTGGTTTACCTTGCTGGCCGGTCCAAACTGCGGTGTGCCGCCTCTATTGCCGCTACCATACAACAGGCAGCAGAAATCACCGCCCAATACACCCCTGAAGCACAAGCAGATCGCCACACGGGCGAGCTCCACTACCTAGAGCTTGATTTGGCGTCGTTGGCGTCGGTGCGTGCGGCTGTACGTGCACTCGGCAACTTGGAGAAGAATTTGACTCTTCTTATCAACAACGCAGGCGTTCTTGCGCCCCCATACTCTGTCACTACTGATGGCTTTGAAGTGCAGCTCCAGACGCTACATGTGGCGCCGTTTTTGCTAACTTTGAGTCTTCTCCCATTGCTTGAGCGCACGCTTCTGGTGGATACCCAGCCACCTCGCGTGATCTACGTCAGTTCCGCTGCCCACAGACTTGCGGTTGTTTCCGTCAGCCCAGGCCGCGCCCTCCACTACCGGCCCAACGTGGTGTTTTCGTGGCTCCGTTATGCGGTGGCCGAAACTGCGGGAATTCATTTTATCCAGATGCTAGCGCTCCGCAACCCGCGGCTCCTCTGCCTTCTGGTGGATCCGGGGCTCGTGATGCAGACCAACTACTTCACGTCGTGGACGCGGCTTCCGATCATAGGCATTTTGTTCTGGTGCTTGTTTCAGCTCATTGCGTTTTTCTTTGGCGTTTCCGCTGACGATGCGGCGCATCTGCTTCTTCGTGGCTGTTTGGACCAGGAGTTGAGGCCGGAGAAAGACAGCGGGGCCCATTTTTCTCGTCAAGTCAAGGCGGCGCCGCTGCGAGTGGCCCGCAATATGGATCTAGCGGCGCGATCGTGGATCTGGACCACCCACCAGTTGGCAAAGCGCAATTATAGCACGGAGTAGACTGAAAAAGACCGAGGGTGGCCAGTTTACATCAATAGCATAGTCATTTGTAGGAGACATCTACAACTAATACAGTCATTTGTGAAGTAGATTGGGGGCTTGTAGAAATCGTGGATGGAACTTGTGGGTGGAACTCATAGGTGGAACTTATACGTGGAACTTGTACGTGGGGCAAAAGAACTAACAGAACTATCAGACAGAACTGTTACAATATATGGATACAGATCAAGTACTCTAGAAGGTGATACGGAGGCCATTTTCGTTGAGACAACATTATTTTTCTGTTCGTCATCTGTCTATAGGTAAATATTGAAGTATTCATAAACCTATCGCCTTCACATTGCTGTCAACGAATGTTCATTCGATTTATGAAGGTTCTTGAGCAAAAAATCAAGAAATACACGTTTGTATTTCATCTTTGGCTCCTATCTAAAGCGTAAATGAAGACCGACTATGTTCTAAAAACCCATGGGACTTTCAGAACTAGACAAATATTCCAAAAAGGAAGAGGAGAAGCACAAAACCTCGACTATGCTGGAGTCGAATATGGAAACCAAGTAGATTCTACAAACAGAGCGTAGTTAATTCGGATGCTCCAATAGGTTTCTTCGGTTAACTCTCCACCCGATTACAAGAAATAAAAAATCCGTTATTAATTTCCGTATCTTCTCTATCAATTGCCCAACCTCTTACTCCCCCTCCGACTTGTAGTCGCTGTCGTTATTGTATGCATCCCAATCTATCTCCAGCTCCAGCTCTAACCCCAGGTCCAGCTCCGAATCTTCTGATTCTACCGGTCTTTTTTTCTGTTGATGGTGTGCTTCTAGATCTTCCTTGCCAAAGCCCATATAATTCTGGGCAAAGAACTCTATAAAGTCTTCAAAGTCTTCAAGTTCTGTCAATTTTTCCACTTCCTCGTCATTCAAAGACTCGTACATGCCCGATTCCAAGTTTGCGTTGTCGGAAGCACCTGGAGTATCCCCAATAGCGCTCTTAAATTTTTTCAAAAGTCCTTGCAATTTCTCCACTGTGGTGCGGTCTTCACCTAAAGGCATAGACAGATGTGTTTCGTCCTGTAAATCGTCGTCCAAATCCAACTGCAGAAGTGCTTCCAACCGTTGTGCCTTCATATTTTCCGCCTTAATCCATTCCCTTTCCTCGTCAGGTGAGAAGATAGAAAAGGTCTTTTTCCAATCTGTGACAAATCGATCACCACCTTCGTCGATCTGTGTAACGGTCTCCGTGCGTTGAAGTAAGCCGAACTTGATGAGCTGCTGCTGGAGATATTGCAGCAGAAAAACCTCATCAGTACTGACAGTAGAGGAAAATTCAAATGAATCAGTAAAGTGTTCGTTCCCTCTGATTTGCGATTCCAAATTGGCTTTTGTACCCAAAGAGACGCTCTGCGCAACAGTTAAGCTGCTTTTCACGGCCTGGTCTATAAGAAACTTGGGGACGGCCACTTTCATAGGAATTTCGTCATTCAAATCCACCAAAGAGCTAAGAGCGGAGGTCAGAACCAGAGCCGGGTCAGTAATTACTGGAGAGATGAGCCATGGATGGTTGGTAAGGGGTAGAATAAGCGATTTAGGCAAGTATACGCCACAAACGTCCACTACCTCATCCATCATAGGCGAGTCCAATTGCTTCACTATTCTGTTTAATTCTGACGGAGTAGAATATTCGCCGTTGTGTAGGCATTCTATAGCTCCGGCTAGGGTGAGTTCCTCAATCAACTCACCATGAGGGTTCTCTGGTGTGAAGTTTCGTGTGATCATATGAACGACTTGGCGATGGATCCAGAGCCGATTGATACACAACAGACTGTCCATATATTGTGGAGCCGAGAAATCACGACGTAGGGCATCATGTTCATGAGTATCCCAAATATGGATCCAGGCATCGTTCTCGCGAGAAAAGACCCACATAAGATGGCTGAAATAGGACTGCTCGGTAGCAGAGGAGTATTTCATTTCCACCACCGTGTAACATTTGCCCGGTTTGGCTTCTAGTTTGACTCGGAACGGACTGTACAAGTTGATGATGTTGACAAAGGTGGAGACTGCTGATTGAAGATTCTCAGCCGAGGGGGAAGCAGAATGAGGGGTTATCACGGCAAAGCATTCTCTGGATGAGAAGACAAAGGCATTTTCGTCTCTGATGCCTTCCAAAAGGGCTAGATCCACCATGGAGAAGAGTTGGTGGTGGAGGATATGCAGGTCAGAACCAGTAGAGAAGGTGGTAGAGAAGGTGATGGAGAAGGTGATGGAGAAGGTGGAGAAGATAGAGAAGACGGTAGAGAAGACGGTAGAGAAGACGGTAGAGAAGACGGTAGAGAAGACGGTAGAGACGGTACCAGCGAAGGTCCCAGAGAAGGTCCCAGAGAAGGTCCCAGAGAAGGCAGTAGAGAAAGAAAGGAGAGCTGGAGAACGCAAAACAATCAAAACGAAACAATCAGAAGCAAACAAAGTTGTGTCAACGACTGAATCCCTATCTGAGAGCTACACCTTCAGTAATACGCAACAATTTTCTATATCGGCGATCTATCGGCCGTCGGTTCTCTACAACTTGGAGCCAGACTCAACACGCTCAATGACAATGGAAGAAGCGCCACCGCCACCGTTGCACACACCCGCCACACCAATCTTACCCTCCTCTTGCGTCAACACGGAAATCAAGGTGACAATGATTCTGGCACCAGAGCAGCCCAAGGGGTGGCCCAACGCCACCGCACCACCGTAGACGTTCAACTTGTTTTGAGGCAAGCCCAAGATCTGCGCGTTGGCCAAGCCCACCACCGAAAAGGCCTCGTTCAACTCGTAAAAGTCCACGTCGTCCGCAGACACGTTGGCGTGCTTCAACGCCTTTGGAATGGCCAACGCAGGCGCGATGGTGAAGTCGAGAGGTGTTCTGGCCGCCTCGCCCCAGCCCTTGATGCGCACCAACGGAGTCAAGCCCAATTGCTTCAACTTGGACTCCGACACCAAAACGAGCGCCGCGCCACCGTCGTTCAACTTGGACGCGTTGGGCGCGGTCACGGTGCCGTTTTCCTTCTGGAACACGGTCCGCGCGGAGCGGAGACGCGCCTCGTCGAGCTTGGCCTGCTCCTCGTCCTCGGCCACCACCGTGTCCGGCTTGCCGCGGAATCCCTTGATGGTAACAGGCGCGATTTCCGCGGCAAACTTGCCGTCGGCCGTGGCGCGCTGTGCCTTCGTGTACGAGCCAATGGCAAACTCGTCCTGCTGCTCTCTGGTGATGGCGTGGTCTGCAGCGCACTTTTCCGCGGCAACGCCCATCAACTTGTCGCTGTACACGTCCAACAAGCCGTCCTTCTGCACGCCGTCCACCAAGGTGGCGTCGCCGTACCGGGCGCCGGAACGGGCCGAAGGCAAGTAGTAGGGCGTGTTGGACATGGACTCGGCGCCGCCGGCCACGACAATGTCGGCGTTTCCGGTCATGATCGTCTGGGCGGCTAAAATCACCGCCTTCATGCCCGACGCACACACCTTGTTGATGGTGGACGCCACCACGGCCTCCAGAAGACCGGCTTTCAACGCCACCTGTCTGGCGGGCGCCTGGCCCACGTTGGCCTGCAAAACGCCGCCGAAAATGATTTCCTCCACATCGGCAGGGTTGATTTGGGGAACTTTCTCCAACGCGGCCTTGACGGCGTGGGCGCCCAAGTCCGAGTACGTGAGCGAGCTCAACTTGCCCTGGAAGGCGCCAATGGGTGTTCTGGCGGTGGAAACAATGTAGACAGAAGACATGGGGAAGAAGAATGTGGTGGGAGACATTTACTGATTCGACGCGAGCTATACGACAGAGGTTGGTGGTGGTCCTGCAGGAAGAACAGGTGCCGAGGCCATTGTATTTTGAGCGGTGGAGGGGCTGTGGCGGAGAGGCGGCAAGAATGGGGCACAGATGGGGCAGAAACGGGATCTGGCCTTATTTTTGCTCTGCCCAGCTTTGTGTGCGGTGGTGCTGGTGTGGGATTCTAGATTGGCATTTGCCGTTTTCGGTGCGCTAGTCGCAGCTCCAGCTCGCGAGCTACACTATAGCTATTCACTCGTGACATTCTCACCACCAAGTGTGCCATCCACCTTCACCTTTCCCACCCTCCATATCTTTCGCCGTAATATATTCACTATATTTGCCGTACCCTATTCGCCGTACTTTCGCCGTACCATATTCGCCGTATATTTTCCGCCATCTCCCGCCTACTTCCTCCGCCTAATTCTTTCCGTTGCTTCTCTCCGTCGTACTGCATCACGTGCCCGCCTGCTTCTACCACCACCATCATCTTTCGGTTTCATATGATTTTGCTCCGCCCCTCCATCAGTACCTCCGTTGGGTCCCGCTGGGCGGGCCTTCGTCCTCACTCCATTTCCCGTGCTTTTGCCGTTTCCCCCGTATCCTTGTGGTCCCGGAAAGGCTCAATCGGACCGTCCAAAGATGAACTAGAGGCGACCTACAAAACCCACCCGATCTTGAAACGAGTTCCCCGTTTTCTTCGTCCCTACACCACCCGCTTCATCGGCGCTCCGGTGTCGCACGTGACGGCGTTTCTTATTCTCCACGAGCTCACTGCAATTGTGCCGTTGGTTGGGTTCTGGTACCTCTTCCACCAGTACCATGACGTTTTCATGTCGGCATCCATGGATTTGCCCGCGTGGGCCTTGGAAAAGGGAACCAAAGTCATTGATAAAGCCATGGCCGACTGGGATTTCGGCAACTACTCGATGAACGACAAGGTCAAGTTCATCATGGAGGGTGCGTATGCGTATGTGATTGTAAAGGCGTTGTTCCCGGTGCGCTTGGGATTTAGTCTCTTGGGCATGCCATGGTTTGCTAAGTGGTTTGTGTTGCCGTTCACAAACATGTTTTCCCGGACTCGCAAGACTCCGCCAGCACCATCGACTACTCCAGAACAGACGGTGAAGAAGGTGACCAAGCCTAGACTCTAATACTTTAGGACAGGAGTCCAAAATGACTTGGCTGGATAGACTGGATTTGGTGCCGGTGCTGTCACGGTGATCACTGTTTACAGTGACGGTGTTATAGTGATTTTGGTGTGTTACAGTGATTCTTGTGTCGATGATATACGGTGGTATGCTTATAATGGTGAAACAGAATTCCTTCAAGATGATGTTGAAGCTATAGGTACAATGGTGTAGGTATGCTGATATGGTGTTATTGATACCGTGATAGTACTGTAATGTGAATGATAGTATATTGTGATAGTACACTGTGATAGTATACTGTGATAGAATACTATGATAGAATACTATGATAGAATACTATGATAGAATACTATGATAGAATACTGTGCTAGAATACTGTGCTAGTCTACTGTGATAGTCTACGATGATCTTATACTGTGATAATATACTCTGATAGTATACTGTGTTAGGATACTGTGTTAGAATACTGTGTTAGTCTACTATGATAGAATACTGCGCTAGTCTACTGTGATAATCTACTATGATAATCTACTATGATAGAATACTGTGCTAGTCCACTGTGATAATCTACTGTGATAATCTACTGTGATAGTATTGGTACTGTCATTACTCTCAAGACTATTAAATACTACTCAACAGTGATATTGATTGCCAGGTGATACTTCTGATAGCCAAAATGAACCGGATGCTACGAGCTATTAATACTTTTAAAAATGATTCAGTCAAACATTGTGAACCTCTGGACAATCAGCGCTTCTTCTATTCCACGACCAAAGGCTGCCAGCAGGGATGATTAACTCGTGTCCTACGCCCCTACACTATTCAAGTACGGTATATATTGCAGTCATTACACATCAGCCCTTTCATATCGCTACTCTAGCGTCACCTTCAACTCCTCGCCCGTCATGGGCACAAAGTCGTCTAACGTGGACCCCCGGGTCATCTTCAACCTGCCCAATGCAAAGTCCGGAACCATGATTCGGTTCAAGCTCGAATCCACCGATAATTCCCGGTCATCAAAGTCAAACAACTCGGGAAGATCGCGTGAATCCGGCTGTGTCGAATACAACTGATAGTTTGCGTTGCTCTGGTTCGGGTTGTGCGATGAAGCGCCATTGTAGAACTGCTGGCTGAACAACTTGCGGTAGTTGGGAAGCTTGGTGCCCTCCTGTCTCAACTCGTCAAAGTAAGGGTCGGCCAACGCTTGGATGCACGACACTCTCTCTGTGGGAGAGTACTCCAACACCTTGACCAAGAACTGGATGCAGTCGTTGGACATTTTCTTGAAGATCTTCGACAACGGAATGGGCTTGATCTGCGGGAACTTGTACTCGGTGTAGTTGGGGTTCATGCTCTTGATCTGCTCCCTGGTGGGCGTGCCCAAGATCTTGATGATCTCCACCAACTGGTCCACGCCGGATTCGCCCGGGAACAACGGCTGGCCCACAATCAACTCCGCCATCACGCATCCGGCCGACCACACGTCGATCTTGGTGGTGTAGTTGGTGGCGCCGAAAATCAACTCCGGCGCTCTGTAGTAGCGCGAGCAAATGTAGGAGACGTTTGGTTCGGCCGGATTCAAGATCTTGGCGGAACCAAAGTCGCACAACTTCAACACGCCGGTGGCGGCGTCAATCAACAAGTTCTGCGGCTTGATATCTCGGTGGCAAATGCCCTGCGAGTGGATATAGTTCAACGCCCGGAACATTTGGTAGGTGTACAACTTCACCTCCAACGCCGGCATCGACAAGCGCTTGGACACATAGTAGTGCAGCGCCTTGTATAACGTCTCGGGCACAAACTCCAAGATCAAGTTGAGGTACAACTCGTTCTTCTCGTTGTTGGTGTAGAAGTAGTATTTCAAGTCGACAATGTTGCGGTGGTGCACCATGCGCATGATCTGGAGTTCTCTGTTTTTGAACCGCTTATCCTGGAGCACGCGCTTGATGGCGGCGATTTCGTTGGAGGGGAAAATCTGGGTCTGGAACACCACGCCAAAGGAGCCGTGGCCCACCATTTGCGACTGGGTGTACTGGATGGATTCGAGTTGGCCGGTGTGGCCGTTGTTGACCGATTCGGTTATAATATCTATTTTGGACATGTTAGTAGGGCAAAAGGAGACAATTAGCGGGGAACACAAGAGAGGGACGGAGGCGAGAGAGAGGCGTCACTTTGGCTTGGGAGAGAACACTTGGAACAAGAGGGCTCGACAACTGGAAACTCGGCCACTGTGCAAGAGAAGGTGAGGGGGGGAGCCAAGAGAAGGGGAAACAGCACCAATGAAAAGTTCGAATGGAGATAACAGCACAGCACAAAAGGAGAAAACAGCCGCGGGTATCAGCAGATCACAAACAAAGGGGAATTGTGGAGTAAAAGGTGAAGTCAGAGGAAAAGTGATCTCTCCATTCTTTTGCTTTAGTAACAGTGGGTCACGCCGCGTTCTTGGGCGCGCACGACATGCGGCAACCATCACGTGTGGGGAAACGGCCAACTGGCTCCGGTTGGGGGTGAACGGGGGCGTGGGAAAAACTGCAGCGGCTGATCCAGCACAAGGCGGCGTTGGGAAACCGCTGGAGGCACGCAATCGCAGAGAAGCACACAGAGACGGCGAAGTTCGAAGGCAGAGTCCCCACACAAGGTGGCCGGACCTGCATTCAGTGGGTCCCCGCATGGGGCGTGGAGAAATCGATCATCTGGGGCACGCCGGCATGGAGCGAGAATGAGACTCGAGACGAGTGCAGGAGAGCGGGGAGGGAAGAGGGAGAGGGAGAGAATAAGAGGGACGGAAAGAAGAGAAAAAAGAAAAGAGGAAAAAAAAAAGAGGGACGGAAAGAAGAGGGAAGAGGCAATGGGTGAGAAATGCGGCAATAGCGTGAGCGCAGAATGGCAGTGGAGGAGTTTTCCTGGAGTTGCAAGATTGGTGCAAGTGAAGACAAACGGACAGGACAGGCGCGCGAGAGTGAAATCGGCCACGCGGGAAACGTCAAAAGCAATTGGGAAAACAGGCAGGAAAGGATGTGAGAGCGAAAAAGCAAGCAAGAGAAGGAGAACGCGATGGCAGCAGGGAAATCAGTATTTTCCGTCGATAATTGTAATGTTAATGTTGTGGGGGACTTCACTCTGTAATCTAGTTTTCACTCTTCATTCTTGCTTCACTCTTCACTGTTCACTGTTCACTGTTCACTGTTCACTGTTCACTGTTCACTGTTCACTGTTCACTGTTCATTCTTCACTGTTCACTGTTCATTCTTCACTGTTCACTGTTCACTCTTCACTGTTCACTCTTCACTGTTCACTCTTCACCGTTCACTCTTCACTGTTCATTCTTCACTTCACTGTTCACCTCTCTCTCCTGTCCTCTCCTCTCCTCTCATCCTTCTCTTGTGTTCAAAAAAATACGTACTTGTAGGCAAACTCAGGCGGCGCGCAGTCTCGTGCGACCGGCCGCGGTCGGAGGTCATGGTGGCTTGGGTCTGGTCAAACAGGCGCGTGCGCTGCAAAGAGTTGAGGCGCGGCTTGATCATGCCCTTCAACCGCGTGGAAATGCTGGTGCGGGGAAGCGGCGCCACCGGGGCCACCGCGCGCGCCGAGGCGCGCGGCGCGCCTGCGCCGGGCTGTGGGTCGGCGGAGGATTTCGCCGCGGGGTGGACGATGCGCGCGCCCGAACTTTTGGGCGCGGCTTTGCTGTCGGTCGCGGTTTTGGCCGCAGCCTGGGACCCGGACTTGGCCCTGCTTTTTGTGGCTTCGGCAGCATCCGCCTTGGCTTTCACACGCACGCCCCGGTTGACCCGATCATAGATCGGCTTGGTGCTGAGCTCCTGGACGAGTTCGGGTGTCGACACGTCACAGTTGCGGATCATACATGGATAGTACTTGTGGATGTTGTACTCCCGCTCCAAGTACTCGTAGTCGATGGCGCGCACCCATTTTTCACTCTGGTGGGGCGCGAGTTTCTCTAGGCTCTTTCCGATGGAAAGCATGCGGGTGGATGGGCGGGTGGTTTCGTGAAAAGAAAATGTGGGGCGCAAAAGACAGGCTCCGAAGAAAAACTCGATGGGGAAGAACCAGGAAATGTGTGTGAGGTAACCTGCTACTCCGGCGAATAGGCTATCTTTAACCTGCGTGCGAAATGTGGGGCGCGCGGGGAGTAGCCGCACCTCTATGCCGTAGAAACGGGGCGCGAACAGACGGGAAACGCGGAACGAGTCACCGCGAATGAGCGGAGTTGGGGCGAGTATACACTCTTGGTTGGTTAGGTTAGGTTTTTGCTTTGTTTTGGGTTTGTTTTTGCTTTGGTTGGTTTGGTTTGGTTGGTTTGGTTTGCTGGGTTTGGTTTGCTTGGTTTGGTTTGCCTGGTTTGGTTTGCCTTTTTTGCTCTTCATGGTTTATTAAGAGTTTTCTTTGCGTTTCTCCTAGGGCTCCCGCCTTTCATTGCGGTGCTGGTTTCTAGCTTTGTTCTACTGTGTATGACATACGTGGGCCTCCGCAATATTACTGTAAACGGTAAGTGGGACGAGCGCGGTGCCCAACTTCCACTAGACTATTCACCAAGTTTGGCTTGTAGTATGCACTAGCGCTTGCAGGATCATTGTTGCTGTTGTAGCCGTGTCTATATACCGATACTGTTACTGCGGCGAACGAGAATCTTTTATGGGCCGCTGTTCTTGGGTATTTGGTGTTAGGCACCAGATTCTGCCTGGATGAGCAAGGGCATGAGCGGGGTTGCCTTGGTAGACTGTGCGAGTTTGGTTCCATTGCCTCTGTTTCGGAACCGCAGTTTCTGGAGTCCGGTCCCGCTGTACGTTACTGCTGGATGGTTACCGCGTACTGACGTTTGAACTGCAGTTCAGAGTATCACTAGTCACTTTCGTATCTTTCACTGAGCTGGCCGACAGATTCATATCGGCTCAGTGGAGTCGTTCTTCTCACCTTGTATGACTCTTCCTTTCTCCCATCGGCACTTTATTTTTTTCCTCCGGCTCGCTCCTTCTTCCACCAACATTTTATGCTGACCTACTTTCTTCTCCAACATCACCAACTCCCTTCCTGCTCTAGATTTTCTTCTCCAACATCACCAACTCTCTTCCGTTATACCGCGTCAACCGCTCAAACACATCCACCACTTCCGGATCAGAACACCGGGGCAAAAGAACCGCTGCCAGCTTTCTCTCTCGTTTTGTGTAGTTGAGCGCAGTGAAATGGCACCCGGGGTCCGCTAACCGTGGCCAGTACAAGGCACTGGAACTATCAAAAGCATCAGGAGTTCCAAAAGCAGAAAACGTTCCCTGTAGCAACACCAAGTCGTTGAGTTCCGGACTCTGCTCGACGCTCTTGTCAGAATAATAATTCGCTGGTTTTGCGTTGCGCGAGTACAAGTAGGAAATGACCAATCCCAACGCCCACAAGTCAATCTCCACGCCGTAGTCTGTCACTCCGAAACAGAGTTCCGGTGCCCGGAAATACCCCAGACCAACATCAGTCACTTTTTGTGTCGCAGGCTCGCCTGGATTCGGCGCTAGCGTATCGTAGGATACACCAAAATCACCAATCACCGGCGAGCACAAATCTTCCCACAGCCGAAACATGATGTTGGCAGGCTTCAAGTCGCGATGAATCACTCCTTGGGAATGTATGAATGCCACAGTTTCTGCCAACAGACCAACTATTTTTCGGCACAAATCAACCGGAAACTCGTTTCGTTCTTCTGTTGTATTAGCACTGGGATCGGCCAAATTGAACCGAACCCGTCTTTTTGTATGGGCCGCCACAGCTGCAGCCAAATCTCCCGCATAGAGCGGCATCACTAAAACGTGATCTTCGCCAGCAGAGTAGTCATCTATGTAGCTAACGATACCTCGGTTCTGTAGGCGCCGAAGAAGCTTGATTTCCTGGCGGAAGTTGTGAGGCTTTTTGAGAAAGTCAAGATCCACCACCTTAAGAGCCACTGGGCGATTTTCCGAATCCTGGGCTTGATAAATGTCGCAGAAGGGGCCAGAGTATATACATTTCTGTTTCTGGTACCGCGTCTTGGATTCCATGGTCCGATGATTGGAAACGGGCTGGTTTCAGAGAGAATGGTTACAGCAATGTGTGAATCTCTAGGAATTGAAACGGAAAATAATAAGAAAAAGGCTTCCTCGGTGTTTTTTGTGTGTGGGCTTTGTGTGGTTAGCAGGTCTGTGGTAGTGGAATAAGTGCGACTAGTTACAGATGCGATGAAACGGCTCAGATTCGAGAATTGGCGGATCGCATATTGAAACCGAAAAACAACCAAATATGTACAAACTCCTATATTTTAAATCTGTTTCCATGTGGAAGTATTTTTTTTCTTCTTTTTTGAATGCTTGGCCATTTTCTTCTTCTTTTTGACCGCTTGGCCATTCTCTTCTTCTTTTTGAATGCTTGGCCATAATCTTCTTTTTTAAATGCTCTATTTTCACCTTTCTAGCTGTAGAATCACATATAATATTGAAAATAGCTAATCCTACAAGCCACCAAACAGATGTGTGCGATAGTTGTTACTGCTATTCACTTGGTTCAAGGTACAGCTCTTTCCATCTGATTCTTGCCTTCCCATTTTGGTCTTATTGAAGTACCTATTTTCGGAATATCCCATTTCTCATCTACACGAACGTATTCATCGCATCAAGCCTACCTTTGCCTTTTCCGTAGTAAGCCATCCTCGTAACCGTGTCTCTTCGCTCCGTTCAAAGCGCCATTGTGCGACGTGATGTCAACATCGTCTGTGTAGATGCGCCGTTTGGGATATCTTACATTAACACCTTCAAATGCATTTTCCTTCACCGACGGAGGCTCCAAGAAGTACTTGTGAACGAGTGCCTCGTCTGCGGTGATGCGTGAACTTGGATCGTTTTGGAATAACTCTCGGAGCAACGCCAAGCACTGCTTGTTCTTTCCTCCAGCGTTCTTGTACCATCCGGTGAGGTTGGGGTGGTATATGGTTGAGTTTGACAGCAAGAAGTACTGCTGGAATGCGTAGTAGTCGGGATATTTCGACAAGTTGGGCCACAGCTCGGCTGAGGGCGTGCCTAAGATCTCGAAAATCTTCTGGAGCTGGTTGCGCTGGAACGGAATCTGCTTCTTGTTGTTCATGTCCATTTTCGCCTCTTCTCCTTTGAAGATGGGCCGCAACGACAAAAGCTCCGCCAAGATGCATCCCACTGCCCAAAGATCAATGGCCGGGGTGTAGTGGCGGGCGCCAAGAAGAAGCTCGGGTGCTCTGTACCAGATGGTCACCACGACCTTATCTCCGGTGTAAAGGCTTTGGAGCGGGTTGTTGAACTTCCGCGCGAGCCCCAAATCGCCAATCTTGACCACGCCGTCGCTGGAGACCATTATGTTGGCCGGTTTCAAGTCGCGGTGGAAGATCCAATTTTGGTGGAGAAACGTCACGCCGTTGAGCACCTGCCAAATAAGCAGTTTCACCGTTTGCTCGGAGATGGGCTTGACCTCCGGATGCAGATGGAAGTGGATGATCTGGAGCAAGTCGTGCTCGAAAAACTCAAACACCATGAAAATCAGTTTATTCTCCAAGATGATCTCAATGAGTTTGGTGAGATTCTTGTGGCTGAGCTCCCGGCACAACGACATTTCCCGGATCGCCGACTGCGAGATCCCCGTGTAGTGCACGATTTCGTGTCCGTTGATATCGTGCGGATGATGACCGTTGGCATTGGCCCCGCCAGCCTTGGTCACCAGATGATTATCACTTTTGAACTTTTTGATGGCGTAGAACGGCACATCCTCCTCGTTTTCGGCCCGCGCGCTTTCGGCCACATCCACAGCCATATCTTCCTCGGTATCGGCCTTGATGACCTGTTTCAGCCGGGCCTTATACACTTTTCCGTAAGTACCAGCCGCGATGTAGCCTAGAATCAGGTACTTCAGAAGCACCAGCTTGCGGCTCATATCCTTGCGCTGGCGGTAAGGGCCAATGGTGAGAATCAGGCTCAGCGCCATGATTGTGGGCTGTGGTAGTTGCATATGTTGTGGAAACTATAGTGGTGGAGGTGGTGGTGGTTGAGTAGGAGTGAGGTTATCGCTATCGGTATGGGGAGGTACGGGTGTGGGCTGGCGAAGAGGTGAGCACCGGAGGTGAGAACAAGTGGTGGGTGCAAAAAAAAAAAAATTTAGGGAAAATGGAGCCGGAGAAAGTGAGCGATGGGAGAATTACAGGTCAGGGAAGGTTTTGGGAGACGTAGGGAATTCTCAGAAAGAAATTCCAGGTATGGGTGGTTTGGCGTGGGCGCGGTGAGCGGTCTTACGTAGTAGAATTCACCATAGAATGACTTACTCCACTCTAGTTCATCCATAGGACACTTTAATGCTCCAATAGCATGAGGGCGTAGTATCTTTTTGAGTACTTTTTTAATAATAGTTGCAATATTTCTAAGACACTTAGTCTCAGCCCCGGACCAATCCTCAAGACATCTTACGATGTCCAAGAATAATACAAAAATACCATTCTTCGCAGAAATAGGAAGGCATCGTTAATGTCTTCCAATCACTCATCCCTTTAAGCCAGTGTACTTTCTGTATTCTCTACAATGGTTCCATGCCATATAGTTTCTCCGAAGACATCTTTATTGCGTCTATATCTAGCCATATATCCAGACTAAGAATTGGGCGTGAGATGCCTCAGGCACCAAAAAAACCAGTCGAATCATAAAATCATACGTACCCTGTATCTACAGGTTGTACACTCTGTCGTCGCTCTTACCCTCGAGCTCACCTCTGATGGCCTCCATCTGTCTTGTTTGGCTCTCCCATTCTTTCTTTTCCTCCACCTTGGTGGCATTCCGGGCAAACAAAGTGTCCTCGGGCCTTCTGTACGATCTACCCAATCTGTCCCACAAAGTGGTGAACTGACCGTAGTTGTAGTTGAAGTACAAGTGGTGCACTGTGTGGCACGCAGTTCCGTTGACAACTGGATCGTTCGACACGTAGTAACCGTCGTGGATCATCACGGTCCAGAAGTTGACAAACGTGAACAACAACAAGTACGACACCTTGTTCAACGGGAAGAGAATGGGGTAGATGTGGTAAGGCAAAGACTGCAAGTAGCCATCAACCGGGTGGAACGCGTGGGATGCAAACGGAGTGCAAACAATCCACTTGTGGTGAGGTTTGTGCAAGCGTTTGTACACCGAAGGCCAATGCAACCAGCGGTGGAGGAAGTAGATTCCACAGTCAGTGAACAAAATGAATAAAGGGAACTGTAACATCACCGACTTCCATCCGCCCGTGGATTCGTTCACGTACAAATATAACTTGGAAAAGCCGTGCAACTCCAACACGAAAAACGGAATCGTAAGCATCACCATCACGGGGATGGCCGACAACGCCAATTTGAGTTCCAAAGATACCTGGTTTTTCAAGTATCTGGGGTGGTTGAAGATCTTCTTGTCAAACACAAAGAAGTACGCAAACGATGCAACTGTGAGGTACAACAACCAGCCAAAGATCGTTGTGATGGCCAAAAGCGAAAGCACTTCTCTGAGCACGTTGCTTCTGGAGAGAAAAGACGCATCGGTGTATTCCGAAACCGGGAAGTAGATAGGAGGCACCACACCGTAGATCTCATCTTGTCTTTGCAATTTGGCAAAGTAGTTGCTCACGGACGCGAGGGGAAGAGGCAAGTTCCACGAGGGGGAAATGGCCGAGTTGTTGAGAGTCTGGGGGTAGAATTTCTCCTGAACAAAATTGGCCACAGCGCCATCTTTAGGCAAAACCTGGGCATACACCTTGTCGAGCAAGAAGGTATCGGCGATTTCAAGCACGATATCCATGGCGAAATGAGTGGAAGGTGTATAATGGGGAAACGATTATTTATCAGAAACGATAAATGCACCGGGGAAGACGAACGTTTTTATCTCGTGGTCTGAATTGACGTATTTTTATTTTACTTTTTTTTTTTTTTTTTTTTTTTTTTTTTTTTTTTTTTTAGTGCCTTTGCTATGCGACTCGTATAGCCAGGGTAAACGAGTAAACGAGCATGGTCCGATCCGGAAATGGCCATATACCTGATACTCTTATCCGAGTTCTCGGATCTCCCGGACCTACCCCGATCCGTTTCACTCCCAGAGCAGGACGGAACCAGATAGCAATCCCCTATTTTCGGCCAGAATTTTTTTTTGATCACGTCAATCGTTTCTGCTGAACATCGGGGGGTAACCGTACGAACGGTCGTTGAGGCACGTCACGTGGTTTTCTTGCCTGGTGCATTATCAGCTCACCTTGGCCGGGTGCATGGAACGGCGTAGGCTGCAACTGTGGAACCACATTTCGCTTTAGTATGGGTTAATATGAATTTCTCAGCATCAGCAGGTGGCTTGAATATCAATTGGCCCAGATGTCGAGGGCTACAATGAGCGCGAATGAGGCTATCTCTACCGATACGAGTAAGCGATCGCAATCGTCGCGAGTAGGAACAAGCGACACATGGTGCCAATGGTAGGCAAAATAATTGGATGATATGGCTCGGCTAAGTTGGGGGGAACGCTGGAGACATTAAGGTGCATTGGCAGATATTGGCGTAAACATTGACGGGTAAAACCGTTGAGAAATCAGTAGTGCGGGATCTGAGATTAAGGTGTGGTTTAATAGAACATTAGCTAGTATATATAGTATTGGGATGCACTTTGGCACGTTGGGTCCATTTACGGGAGTGTTTTTTGTCTGTATTGGCAAGATGTGTGGAACCAATCGGCAATATTTTAAGATGGATGGTTTGACAAGCGAAATTGACGGCGCAATATGTGATTTGATATGGGTGCGCGACTGTTGGTGTCGTGGGGTGTGAGATGTTCTGTGATTGGGTTGTGAAGGGTACTTGCTAGAGAAGTGAAGGGAGATTGAGAGGTTTCGTAGCTGCTGAAAAGCTCTACAGGACGAGTAATTAATTATCGCTAGATCGACTACATGGCTAGAACCATTACTTTACCGCGAGGTACAACTAGACAGCTAGAAACATCACATTAACGCTAGTACAACTACATGGCTAGGATCAATAAGTACATAGTTGGGTCGTATTGCTGTTGTTGACAGGCACAAGAAGTGACAAATAGATAGGTTATTGGAAGGTAGGTTAATGGAAGGTAGGTCATTGGAAGGTAGGTTAATGGAAGGTAGGTTAATGGAAGGTAGGTTATTGGAAGGTAGGTTAATGGAAGGTCTTGTCCTTGTCGGGTAATACCACTTAGAGACACTCGCGTATCGCCAGCGTCAAATGTAGAATGCATTATAGGCAGTCAGCCGTTGATCATTACCAACACTGCTCTCACTACCAACCCACTCTCCACTCTCAACAAACCACCTACGCCTTGCTGTGACGCTGTGTATTAGATCCGGGCCCCCAGTACTATATATACAGGGAAAAATGGAAACCCGTCCAGAATAAATAACCCATAGAGTAGAATAAAATGCAAGGTGAAACAAGAAGTGTCGTAATCATCATCAAGGCGTCGTCCATCAGACGGATTGCACCGTAGGCTCGCGCGCCAGCGCAATTTCGCCAATCACCGGACGCTGGTTAATTTTGTCAAAGTTGATCGCATCCAAAATCTTCTTTCCCCCAAGCTGGGTCAATTTGCGTGCTACCTCTTCGCCCACCAACTCGGCCTCCGCCTTGTTGGTGATGATGCTAGTGTGTTCGGCCTCGACAAACTGCAGTCCGTCGGGACTGACGATGATGCCCTTGAAGTAGAGCTCCTGTGTTTGCTCGTTGTATGCGGTCTTCACTCCGAGCGGAATCGAACATCCGCCCTCGAGCATGCGCATCATGGCGCGCTCGGCGCTGCACCGGTACGACGACGGGAGGTGCTCCAACTTCTTGAGCACCAGATGCATCACCGCGTCGTCCTTGCGGATCTCTATGCCGAGCGCACCTTGGCCCACGGCGTAGTACATGTCGGGAGCGTCCAACGCGGCGGTGATTCTGTCGCCGAGGCCCAAGCGCAAGAGCCCGGCGGACGCCAAGATCAAGCAGGTGAACGGCGAGTCTGGCGCGTCCAACTTGGACAAGCGCGTGGCGATGTTGCCTCTCATGTCCTCAAAGCGGAGGTGCGGGTAGTTTTTCAAGAGCTGGGCCAGACGGCGGATGGACGAGGTGCCCACCACCGCTCCGGCAGGCAAGTCGGCAAGCAGGCGGTACGGGAACCCGCTCTTCACCACGAGAGCGTCGCGCGGGTCCTCGCGCTCCACGATACAGCCCAACTCGAACTCGTCGGGCAAGTTGGTGGGCATGTCCTTCAACGAGTGCACAATCAAGTCCAACTGCGGGTACTCGCCCACGGACTCGAGCAAGAGGATCTCCAACTCCTTGGTCCACAAGCTCTTGCCGCCGAACGAGTAGAGCGGCCTGTTTTGCACCTTGTCGCCCAACGTGCTCAAGGCCAAGATGGAACAAGACAAGTTGGGGAACGCAGCCTCGATGCCGGCCTTTATGAGCTCCGACTGGACCACTGCAAGTTTCAGTTTGCGGCCGCCGATTTGCACGTGGTTGTTAGGCACTTCGATGTGTGGCATGGTGTTGTGAGGCATGAGGAAACAAACTAGGGTGATCAGTGGACAAGGCGAAAAAAAAGTAAAAAATGGGTGCGGCACTGATAACGAGATGCGGCGGAAAATGCGGGACGGAGAATTGGCGGGGGCAAGGTGGGGGACGTAACAGAGGGAAACGAGAAGAAGAGTGGAATGCGGTTTTACGTGAAAGCGGGAACGCACTACTGCGGGACGTGGGTAGCGGTGATATTTATTGCTTTTTTTCCGCCAATGTGCCTATGAAACCGTTGACGGAAAAGGTTTCGCGAGCGCGGCCAGTGGTTGGTTTTCCTCAAATGGGAAGCGGCACATTTGTAATCTGTGCAGGACCTTGTCTCTTGTGGTCCGCTGTTCGGCCTCGTGGACGAAGGCCGAGTTTGGCGGATCCGGCGCGACGAACTGGGGCGGTAGGGTGGCGCACACAGATCCGGCGCTTCTGCCGTTTCTTCTTTTCCTTGTCTGTTGCGCTGGCGCCGGACCCGTGGGTGGAAATGAACCTATGCACAAGCTGGGCCTTACCCTCGGCCTGCATGGGGCCACATGCCAAATTGTCACCCCACCCCGCTCCCGAGAGATTGGGGCCACTGTGTCGGGACAAAAACCAACACCCGGCTGGGTTTTTCCGTGATGGCTACGGCCCTGGATCACGTTTGGCTACTTGTCGTTACTCTGGGTTACACCTGGTGCCCGTGTCAAATGCTGTTTTTCTCTATTTAGCCGCCGCGGCTTCCATTGCCAATGCATGCCCGCCAATTGTCCGGGCGTTTTGCCCCGATTCGGCAATTCTTCTACACGCCCTCGTTCGCGCTCGACTCGTCGCTCGTTTCCGCGCCCACCAAGTCCTCCACCTCGCGCAACTTGGCCATCACCTCGGCGCGCGACGTTTTCGCGCCGCGCCCTTTCCCGCGCGCGCGCGGTTTCGCCATTTTCCCGCCCGCGCTCTCGGGCGCCCGCCCCAAATAATCATCGTAGAACGTCAGCTCCACCAGCCCAGCACGAAAACCGCTCAATGTATTGGCTGACGGATGCGGGAAGAGCCGGTTGGGTCCCGAAACCGCCCGTAACATATACGTGCTCACATCAGAGTCGTCGTCCTGCTGGTGCGCCGCCATCATATCTGCGTCGTTGTACATGTCGTCTTCGCGGGTGAGAAAGGTGAAATTCTTCAATCCCGTCTGTTGCCTCCTCTGGAGCTGGCGCCCGTCCTTGATGAGAATCTCGTAGAAGTAGATGATCAATATGAGCGGCATCTTGAAGATGTTCACCACGTAGTTGAACACGCGGAGCACTCCTGGCTGCGAGCTCTGCGACCAGTGCAAGTGGCCCCATTTCAAGTAGATAATCAAGTTGGTGGTTTTGAGATACTCAAACTCCTCCTTGTTGGTCTGGTTGACCTTGGCAAAGACATTACCTAGCACAATTGCGAGGATGGTGGCAACAATGAACTGAATGAGAAAAAGGTACGCCAACTGGATAGCCCGACCCAAGTTGTTGTAATTGTTCCAATGGTCCCATACCGCCGGGGTGAAACCAAAAAAGAGTTTGAGCATGCTGAATGCTACTTCGTACGTGCTCAAATCGATGGTGATGGTGATGAAACAGAGGAAGAAGCCAAAGATCAACGAGATAAATAAACAGAACATTGCAATCATGTTCCACGACATTTTCTTGAACGAGACAATCATCATGCTGAAGAACTCGTAGTTGTTGAATACCGAAAGCATGCGGGGAAAGAGTAAGATGGATATGAGCGAGAACACGCTGTAGTAGGTGGAAACGGTGATTTTGTCCAACCCCAAAAGTATCCGGAGCACAAACGAAATGTCAATGAGCAACACTATGAGAAGGTCAACGTAGGTCCAGATGATTTTCTTGAGAAACTTGAACTCGATGTGGCTGAGCTTGACGATATTGTCGAAGTTAAAGCTTAGCGCAAGCATCCAAAACATCACGGTTATTGGCTTTTCCACAGGCGTGTTTCCCATTCCCAAACTCGACTGTTTGTGTCGAAGGACAAGGATAAGGAAAAGCAACGTAAGCATTCCGTACTTGAGATTGATCACAACCGATTGGTATTTGGGCACCACTTGCGACCGTATAAGGACTTTCTTCATGGAAATGCGGTTGAACTTATAGTTGACCACATTCTTCTCCACCTCGTTAAACTCTGAAGATACTGACCGGCGGCGTTCTTGCTCGTCGGGATTGCGCGAAACAAGAAGGTTGGCCATCAAATCACCGTCCGTTTTCGGATACTGCTGCTCCTTGATTATAAGCTCGCCATTGTATATTCGGTCGAGAATGTGGATCACCACTGGCTGCGACAAGAACTTCTTGGCCTTGGCCAAGATCGAAAGCTCTAGAGTGTTGAAGCAATCAAGATGCTTGGTGTTTTTCAAGAGCTCGTATTGCTCGCTCTGTTCCGGGTGTGTTTGGAGCCGCATTGGGTTGAGAAAGAGCAACGTTATCCGGTCAGAAGAGCGGTATTCCCGAAGCATGCGAATGGCCAAAAGTTCACACATATTAGCCTTGGTAGTGAGCAAGTCGTACATCACCAAGTTGTTCTCCAGCTGTATCTGGTACTCGTACCGGAGAAGAAGAAGCACGTACACCACATTTGTGGAAATGGGTGTTTCTCCGGCCTCGGGTGCTCCGATTCCGTAGCCCAAGGGTGCAAATTGCGGGGTCTGGCTGATATCGTGCAGCGTGGGCTGGAAAAGGCGGTGGAGGCGCTTCAAGTTGCTGATCTGGGTGATCTGCAGCAATAGAGGCCGAATGAGCGAGATTCTTATCTCCGGTGTCTTCAACTGCTCGTACTTCAAGCTGAGAGCCACCTTCTGGTTCAAGAGCAGCTGGATGCGAAAGTAGAGGTGTTTAAACTCGAGATACCGGTACCGACTTTCGGGAACAGCTCCAATTACTCCGTTGGCCGTCTCGTGCGGAAACCGCGGGCCACTGGCGGCGCGGTAGCGAGAGGCCATGGAATTAGTTGGAGTAGCAATGTTCCCAGATGTGCCTACGTGATTCCGCGCTTAGGCCGATCCTCGCTTGATCCGCGCCTGACCTGATCCGGCCGAGCCATGTTTGCGCCTGTGTGGGGGGCGCGAATGTAAACAACGGGCCTAAATCGGGCGCGAAAATCGGGCGCGAAAATCGGGCGCGCGGGAGAGGGACATTTTCGCCGTGGGCGAACGAGGCGGGGGTGCACTGTTGATATTTTTTTGCGCGGGGTCTATTGTGTTGTTCCCGATGCGAGCAGAAGATACGGCAAGCAGTGAAGCTACGGGAAAGATACCATTTGCCAGAGGGATTTATCGATTCAGTAGGTTTGTGATCGCAGAAGTTGTTTATTTTCTCAGTTGCTGTTTCTGTGAATTTTTTTGTAATTTTCCGCAAGCATTCTGTAGTTGCAAGAAGCTCTCTCTGTATTCGCGTTCGCAATTTCTCGCGTTCCATTGTCTATGCACTTTCTTGGTTATTTAGACAACAGATCTAGTGTAAATTACCTCAGGAATCTTTGTACGCCAGTGAAACTCATCCGTAATCTCTAGTGAAAATTGCCTTAGAAATCTTCGGTCAGTGGACCTGATTGGTAATTTATTTCGCGTTACGCTAAGTTGATATTTTTGTAGTTTCCACAAGCAAATGGCCTGAGCTTCTACTTGCCGAATATGCGTATATGTCGTGCGTGTCAACGTAGAAAAGAGATGCTATTGAAATGAGAAGCAATACCAGTACTCGAACTGGTTTGGCGATTGCGGAGCGTTTGAGTATTGGATAAGCATTGTGGACCTCGAACCTCGATGAGGATCTCAGCAGTCTCGATGAGAGCCTCGGCAGTCTCGGTGAGAACCTCAGCAGTCTCGGTGAGAACGTCACAGGCCCGTCTATGACACCCTGTGGTTGATGAATGTATATGCTTTGTTCCCGTTCTCTTCACCCAACATCTCGATAAACTTTTCTCGGCTCAAACACACAAGCTCGGCCATGTTGCGCACGCGCTGAATGACCATAGCATAGTTCACGTTGTTTATGCCGGGAATTGTCTGTAGGAGGTCCACGACGTCATCGTTGATCATTGGCGGTCCCTCGCTGGTGGTGATGGTAGGATTTACGCCCTTGGAGAGGGCTTCTTCGATGTCCGGCTCTTCTTGGCTGGCCTTGAGCTCGAGAAAGATCTGGGCGGTCTCGTAGGGCGACGAGGACCAGAGGATTTTGAGTTTGGGGAAGGACATGAGCAACTCTGTGATTTTCAGCTGGATCTCCTGTTTCAGGATCTTGGCCGATAACGGGTTGGTGGGCTTCAGGTTGCGGGGCTTGTACTCGGCAAACGGCTCGAACGAAAACGACTTGGACTCGTCAAACTCAATGAGAAGCACCGGCAGCTCGTAGTGGCGGAACATCTGCTCGCACTGCTGGTACAAGCGGCCGCTCTTGAAACTGGAGATCAAGTCGGGGATTGCTTTTCTCTCCACGCAGAGCTTGGGTGAGAGAATGTAGTCGCCCACGGTGATCATGCACGGAATGACCTTGATGCCGGCGCGGTAGAGGAGGTTGGGGAGCGACGAGCGGAACTCACGCGTGTCGACCACCACTTGCATCTCGTCTGCTTCGGTGCGGAAGTTGGCGCCGCCGGCAATGCGGGTGTTGGCCACGGCCGGCTTGCGCACGCGGAACTTCCAGTTGTCTGCGTCGGAGGCAAAGTGGGTGCCCAACGCGGCCTTTTCCTTGATGAGGCGGGTGAAGGCCTGTTTTTCTTTGCGGATGGCGAGGAGGTGGGACTGTTCCTCCACGGAGGTGCCGTAGTACATGAAGTAGACCTTTGCGGCGGCGGTGGGGTTGAGGGCCTGGAAGATCTCCACGCGGCGAATGAACGGGAGGTCGGGCTCGTACATGACGATGTAGGACGGCGCCACCTCTTGGAGAAGCGCCTCGTTGATGCGGTCGTCGTAGACGCCGATGATGACCTGGTTGAATTTTTCCACGTGTAGGAGGTCGATGCGGGCGTCAGGCTCCAGGACAAAGAGTCCCTCTGCCTCTGCCACTGCGTCTCTCTCTCCACCTTCCTCTGCCCCTCCGCCTTCCTCTGTCTCTCCACCTTCCTCTGCCCCTCCACCTTCCTCTGTCTCTCCCTCCGCCTCCGCCTCCGCCTGCCGCACCATCTCCGCGTCCAACTCCACCGCACCCGCGCTCCGCTCAAAGTCCGTGCCCGAGTGGAGCCGCGCCACACTGGCCACCGCCAGCGCGCCGCGCGTGCGCCGCCGCTTGCTCGCCGGCGCGTCGCTCGCGCGCGTGAACGTCTTGGAGATGTGGAGCGTGTCGGCGTCGTCGCCGAGCTGCGCCGCGAGCGTGCGCGTCAACGTCGTCACCTCTTTCCACCGCAAGTAGTCGCGGAGCCGCGCCACCATGTAGCGGCGG
>JAKUAN010000113.1:0-28242 GCA_030674715.1 Clavispora phyllophila
GCGCGGTGTACGCCGCCGCGGGCGAAGGCGCGCGCGCGCTGCAGGTGGGCCCGTGCCCGCGCGCAGTGGTGTCGTTCCGCGAGTACGTGGCCCACCACCCGCAGCCGCTGGCGCGGTTTTTGGCGCGGTTGGTGGCGCTCCGCCCGCAGGTGGTGCTGTTCCACTTTGGTGTGCCCGACGCCGACACCATCGCCACCTTGCGCCACGGCGGCATTTTGGTTTTGGCAACCGCCACCTCCGTGCCCGAGGCACAGGTGCTTCTTGATGCAGGCGTGGACGCAATTGTGTGCCAAGGCTACGAGGCTGGCGGTCACCGCGGCCATTTTCTTGTGGCGGACGACGACGACGAGTGTCTCTCGACCCACGCGCTTTTTCTCCAGGTGCTGGCCCTTGCGCGCGCGGCAAATGCGCTGGTGCACTTGATTCCCGCCGGCGGCATTGTTGACTCCGCTTCCGCCGCTTGGTACATGCAAAACGGTGCCGCCGCAGTCCAGGTGGGCACGGCGTTCATTGCTGTGGCGGAAACCAGTGCACCGCCGTTTATCGGCGAATGCGTAGCCGGATCCCGCGGGCTTCTGACCGTTATGACCAGCGCCATTTCTGGCCGCGCCGCACGCACGATTAAAACTCCATTTGTCGCGCGCCTAGTGGCGGCGCACAGGGCCGCTGATGCTGAGTTCCCGCTGTTTGGCTACGCTACCTCCGCATACCGCAAGTTTGCTGCAGGCCACCCTGACTACGGCTTCTATTTGGCAGGGCAGAACTACCACTTGATCGACGCAGGTGTCCCCGCCAGACATGTGGTGGAACGGATAGGCGTGGATATCTCATAACCGGGTGGCCTGATTTTTCGTTACGACCTGTACTGTATGCGCCGTTCCGGGCCTAAGCCGAATCGTCTGCGCGCTTATTGGTCGGGGCCGCGCGGCGCAAGAAGTAAAACCCTGGTTGTTGCGGGTTTCGGCCGCCAATTCTCCGGTCTAAGTAAGCACAGTCGTTGCAACCGTGAAGTCGCATTTGCCCGGTTGTACGTTGCGCCCCAAATTTAACGTTATTCCTAATGTTCTAAGCGATCTGCACGCACCCGTCAATTGCCGCAGGTGCCCGTCCGCCTAATTAGCCCGCAGGACATGTAAGGGTACTGTATCCGTTGGCCATAGGTCGTATAATAAGGGCCGTGTGACTCCATTGTGGTGGGGTGTTCTCGTAGTATTTGTGGATATTTTTTCGCTTTGTAACCTTCTACACCACCAAAAGCAGTGCAATCTTTCTCAATGGCCCAACTCTACACCATAACCGACCTTACTACCGAACAAAAGGGTCTTATCAAGGGTTCTGTGCCTTTGCTCGAGCTGGCTGGTGAGACTTTGACCAAAACCTTCTACCAATATATGCTCTCCACCTACCCTGAGGTCAAGGCTCTCTTCAACGAAAAGAACCAGGCAGACCTCCGGCAACCCAAGTTGTTGGCGTTCGCTTTGCTTGCGTATGCGAAAAATATCGACGACATCTCTCCTCTTTCCCCATTTGTGTCCAACATCGTCGACAGACATGTGGGACTCATGATCGAGCCTGAGCACTACCCAATTGTGGGAACTTCTCTCATCACTACCATGAAGACACTTCTTGGTGAAGAAGTCGCTACTCCGGAGTTTCTTGAGGCCTGGACTGTGGCCTACGGAAACTTGGCCCGGATTTTGATCGACGCTGAGGCCGCCAAATACAAGCAACAAAGCTGGCACGGATACAGAGACTTCAAAGTGACCAAAGTGGTTCCAGAAACTGCGGAGATTACTTCTGTTTACTTGACTCCAGTTGATGGTGGCAAGATCGCTGTGCCTGTTCCGGGCCAAGCTCTCGGTTTCTTCTTCACTATCCCCGGCCAAGAATTTTCTAAGACTAGAAACTACACCATCTCCAACACCCCTGTGGAAAATGAGTACAGAATCAGTGTCAAGAAGGTGGGACCTTGTTCCGGCCATGTGCACACCTTGAAGACTGGCGATGTGATCAAAGTCTCCCCACCTAATGGCCACCTTACATACAACTCCGAGTCCAAGAAGGACGTGACTATTTTTGCTGCTGGTGTTGGTATTACTCCATTTGTCTCCATTATTAGCGCCGCGTTGAAGGACGGCAAGCTGGTGGAATTGTATTACTCTTCCCAGAGCGAGAAGTTGCGTCCTTTCGGCGAGTGGTTCAAGCTGGTGGAAGCCCAATACCCTGGCTTCAAGAGACGCGAATTCTTCTCTGACGAACACCGCTTGACGGCGCAAGACATTCAATCGGCTGATTTGGATAACAAGGATGTCTACATCTTGGGCCCTGCCCGGTATTTGGACTTCTTGCACGCGGAATTGACTGCGAGAGGTGTTGAATACCTTGTAGAGAATTACTACCCTCAAATTGAGTAAAAAAGTTCAATCTTCTTGTCTATAGTGTTGCTTATCATGTTCCATGTTCTTGTTTATAGCATGTTCCGTGCGGCATTCCGCGTTTTATGCCCACTACTTGAAATCCGATGTTAATTGTAAGAGTATGACACGACCACATACTGTAGCTAACCTCTGTCTCCGGCTTTCAAATGCCGATCCTGTCCTGTACATATACCGTTCGGACACTGGTACCAACGTCAATCTTTTGGGATAGTTCGTACCAATTTAGCCAAGATGAAGTTGAAATCCCATCAGAATGAAAATGCTGCTGGTCTTGTTTACTCCAGAACAATTCCCGGGTTGCTCATCTCGTTTCCACTTCCTGGAAAGTAACGCCGCATTTGATAATCTTTCTTATCGCGCATATGGTGGATCATCGGCGTTCATTAGCCGGAGGCAGGGAACGACTAAGTATAAATTCAGATCTCCTGCCATCAGCTTTAGGATAGTCTATCATACTACAATCCCATATCCCATGACTTCCCAATACAAGAAATACCCTTTGACATTTGGTCCATCGCCAATCTCTCAGTTCAAGAACCTTTCCAAGGCTCTAGGTGGAAAGGTCAACATCTACGCTAAGAGAGAAGACTGTAACTCCGGTTTGGCTTTTGGTGGTAACAAGTTGAGAAAGCTTGAATACATTGTTCCTGAGATTTTGGAGGGAAACTACGACACCTTGGTCTCGATCGGAGGAATCCAATCCAACCAAACTAGAATGGTTGCGGCCACTGCAGCTCACCTTGGGTTGGACTGTGTTTTGGTGCAAGAAAACTGGGTTCCTGTGCCTGAAAAGGAAGTTGGAAACTACGACAAGGTCGGAAACATCGAATTGTCCCGTATCATGGGTGCTGACGTTAAGTTGGTACCTGATGGATTCGACATTGGTATCAGAAAGTCGTACACTGACACTTTGGAGGAGTTGAAGAGCAAAGGTAAGAAGCCATATGCTATTCCTGCCGGGTGCTCTGAGCACCCTTACGGTGGATTGGGATTCGTCAACTTCGCTGATGAGGTTGTGGCCCAAGAGAAGGAAATGGGTGTGAAGTTTGACAAGATTGTTGTTTGCTGTGTCACTGGCTCGTCTTACGCCGGTATTCTTGTTGGGTTTGCTCAACATGGTCGTGAGAAGGACGTTATTGCTATTGACGCATCGTTGACTCCAGAAAAGACCAGAAAGCAGGCTTTGAGAATCGCCCAGAACACTGCCGGCTTGATTAATTTGAAGAAGCAGTTGACCGAAGAAGATATTGTGTTGGATGAAAGATTTGCTTACCCATGCTATGGTGTTCCAAATGAAGGCACTTTGGAGGCAATCAAGTTGACTGGCCAAACCGAGGGTGTGTTGACTGACCCTGTCTACGAGGGTAAATCCATGCAAGGGTTGATTCAGTTGGTTAGAGAAGGTGCTTTTGAAGAAGGGTCGAATGTGTTGTACGTTCACTTGGGTGGCGCTCCCGCCTTGTCTGCGTATTCCTCTTACTTCCCCTAAGTTGGACATTAGTCAGGCTAGCATAATTTAGGATAGAGGTACTGATAGAGAGTTTTCATAATAAGATGTTATATGGTAGTATTTACTTGAGTTGAAACATTTCTACGCTAAGATTTTGGTGCAAAATGATCTGTAAGGAATGAGGCCGTTGTAAGGCTACCTCGAATATTGACACTATTCAACAATATTGAGCAAGTATAAAATATTGGTACACGATTTGAATGTATTTTCATATCAAGCTTTTGAGTGTATCTATACTAAAGGCGTACGTTAGACAAGTATGCTAATTATATTTGCTTTCTACTTTTTGCTCCTGCAATGATATTTGGGTGCAAAAGTGTCAACTTGGAAAAATATACGCATGACGACACCCCAAGCGTTTTTCTTGGGATTCCAAAAAAATTTAAAACCCTTTAGATGCATATGGTAGTCTCCCATGAAATTCTGAACACAAATGTGTTTGGGCCCTAGTCTTGCTTAGTCTTGGTTTCACCCGGAACCGCGGATATGCTGCCCCGGCCTATACTGCCGAAAAGACCGAATGCACACGTGACTGTATCGTGAATGTAGAGCAAAAAGTGCGCTGAGGCAGCCTATAAGAAAACGCTCGCTTCCGGCACATGACCTGGCTCTTTCTAATACAAAGAGGATAGGATCCAGTGAGCGCCATGTTTTGAGGAAAGAATGCTGTATTGCCATCACTTCCGAATCGTCTTATAATAACAGAGCCATGGTCTCACCCCGAAAAGCTCGTGCAAACAGCGCCAGGCGGTTATGATGTACGGATGTGAAATCCGGGGTCAACCAATCACAGGGCTAGAAATTGATATTTGTAAATCCTGTACGTGACCCTCCACCTCCGGGACAAGTATTTTTTCCTTTATATATTTGCGCTTGCGCTTTCTCACCCTATTGACAAATTTTTACCGGATTTCCCTTCGTCTTAGTTACGTACACACAACAGCTATGCTTAAGCAAATGATCCGCCCTGTGGCTCGCATGAGCCCCGCCAGAACTTTGGCCACCGCTTCTGCTCCAAGAATTAAGAAGTTCCAAATTTACAGATGGAACCCGGACACTCCAGAAGTTGAGCCAAAGATGCAATCATACGATGTTGACTTGAACGCGTGTGGCCCTATGATCTTGGATGCGCTTTTGAAGATTAAGAACGAACAGGATTCGACTTTGACTTTCAGAAGATCGTGCAGAGAAGGTATCTGTGGTTCCTGTGCCATGAACATTGGTGGTGTCAACACTTTGGCCTGCTTGTGTAAGATTGACTCTAACACCGCCAAGGACACCAAGATCTACCCATTGCCCCACATGTACATTGTCAGAGACTTGGTTCCAGACTTGACCCATTTCTACAAGCAGTACAAGTCTATCCAGCCCTACTTGCAAAGAGATGACCACCCTGCCGACGGCAGAGAAAACTTGCAAAGCATTGAGGACAGAGCCAAGTTGGATGGCTTGTACGAGTGTATTTTGTGCGCGTGCTGCTCCACTTCTTGTCCATCTTACTGGTGGAACCAACAACAATACTTGGGTCCTGCCGTGTTGATGCAAGCTTACAGATGGTTGATTGACTCCAGAGACCAAGCTTCGAAGGTGAGAAAAGAGATGTTGCAGAACTCCATGTCCTTGTACAGATGCCATACCATTATGAACTGTTCGAGAACCTGCCCTAAGGGTTTGAACCCAGGTCGCGCTATTGCTGAAATCAAGAAGCAATTGGCGTTCGACTAAGCTTGCATACTATTTATCCAATATAATTTGAATTAGAAGTGTGACGTAGTCTCTGTCCGTAGCCTCATCCTGTCCTTGAGGCTGAATCTGCGGTTGTGGGAGTGTTTTGTTGTTCGGTTTATTCCCCACTTTGGACCCCATACACCGCCCCATATATCGTTTGCGCTATTCCGGCTAAACCCCATACCGATTGTTAGCGTACGGTTTCCATCTCTGTCTCAGGAGGGTTGTAGACGTATCCGATTCGGTCGTGGCTTATATTATGTACACACTGCGGAATTCTGCACCTGTGGCGTTATTAATGACATTTGAACGTCGGAAAAGAGAGTTCTTCGGGAAAAAAGACCCCAATGGATCTACTGAGAGATCCCGGACAAGATTTGCTTCTTTACCCGTAATAATTCTTGCTCAAAGCATTGTCCCCTATCACTAGCCCCCCTTAGGACTGCATATACACCAGCAAAAGCGGAGCGTGAAACCTGGGGTAGATCATGCGTGGTAAAGCGGAGTAGGCAAGCAAAAAAAAACCACGCTCCGAGAGATATGTTAGGCCATTTTGCAGGATAAACCCCATATACAGAAAGGGAGAATCATACATTGTATTTAATCGGGAAGACCCTGCATATCCCTCCGGAAGAAATATCTCGGATTATGGCATCTGTAGCGTATAAAGAGCGGAGGACCTGACAATAGTGGTGACTTCCATCCCAGCAACAGCTGCAGCTGACCCTTCAATTACCTTCAATTGATTCAATTGCCTCCCTCAAATCTATCTCCACTTCAAAATGGCCAAACCTAAAGTGTTACTCGTGTTGTACCAAGGACACCAACACGCGCAAGACGAGCCCAAGCTTTTGGGGTGCTTGGAAAACGAGTTGGGCATCCGTAGCTATGTGGAGTCCCAAGGCTACGAGTTGGTGACCACTCCTAGCAAGGACCCCGAGGGTCTGTCTGAGTTTGACGTGCACTTGCCCGAGGCGGAAATCGTCATCACCACTCCGTTCTTCCCCGCGTACATCACGCGCAACAGAATTGCCAAAGCACCCAACTTGAAGCTCTGTATCACCGCCGGTGTCGGCTCTGACCACGTGGACTTGAATGCAGCCAATGAGAGGAAAATCACCGTGGCGGAAGTGACCGGGTCCAACGTGGTGTCGGTGGCAGAGCATGTGGTGATGACAATTTTGGACTTGGTGAGAAACTTTGTTCCGGGCCACGAGCAGGCCATCAAGGGTGGATGGGACATTGCTGCAGTGGCGAAAGACGAGTACGACGTGGAAGACAAGGTCATTGCTACCGTTGGCGCCGGAAGAATCGGGTACAGGGTGTTGGAGAGACTTGTGGCGTTCAACCCCAAGAAGCTCTTGTACTACGACTACCAGGACCTTCCAAAAGAAGCGGTGGACAAGCTTAATGCTGCCTCCAAGTTGTTCAACGGCAAGGACAACATTGTGCACCGGGTGGAGAAGTTGGAGGACATGTTGGCCCAGTCAGACGTGGTGACAATCAACTGTCCATTGCACGAGGGCAGCAAGGGCTTGTTCAACAAGGAAACAATTAGCCACATGAAGGACGGTGCATGGTTGGTCAACACTGCCAGAGGAGCCATTTGTATTGAAGAAGATGTGGCGGAGGCGGTGCAATCCGGAAAACTCCGTGGCTACGGTGGTGATGTGTGGTACCCTCAACCTGCTCCAGACAGTCACCCATGGAGAAGCTTCCGTAACAAGTATGGCGGAGGAAACGCCATGACGCCCCATGTGAGTGGTACTTCGTTGGATGCGCAGGCTCGCTATGCCGCAGGTACCAAGGCAATCTTGAAGTCTTACTTCGACAAGACTTATGACTACCGCCCACAAGATGTGATTGTCATTGACGGTGACTATGCCACCAAGGCCTATGGCGAGAGAAAGTAGGAGCAGCAGCGACGAGAAAGTGACCAAAATACGAACAAAAAAAAAAAAGCAAAAAAACAAAAAAAAAAGCTCTTAGTTGCGATCTCTGTATAGTCTATTAAAAATTTGTTCATCAATCATCTGTAGTACCCAATTACCCACTCAATAGCAGGTCAAGCAGAATCCAGTCGAAACTCTGCTCGAACAGATTGTAGTCCGGAAGCCACGAAATCTCTCCAGGGAAGGACGGCGTTCCCGCTTCCGGTGGACCCATTTGCGGCCGCAGGTCCACAATCGGCATCTGCTCCACCTGCAGCACTTGCGCTACCAGAGAAACCTGCAGCGCCACCGGCGCCAGAGGCGGCTGAGACTCACCCGGATAAGAAGCAGGAGCTATGGTATCGCCCAGAAAACGCTCCAACGGGTTCGTCGCCAAGAATGAGGCGATATTGTCGGAGATTTCGTTGTTCTCCTCCACCGTGGTCATGTGGGCAGAAACCACGCTGCAGTTGATGTAGAACTCGGGCTTGCATGAATCCAAGAGTTTGGAGGTGACCGTGAGAATCTTGCGCGTGAACTGGTGGTGGGCCAGAAAGTAGGCGATGGTCATGCGCACAAACATGAGGAGATCGAAGATACTATCGCACACGCGGGAGAGGGCTGTGAACAGAACCTCGTAGTCAGAGCCGGGTACAAGGCGCGAGTGGTGGAGCGGGTCATTCTTAACCCGGGTCCAGTGCGCGCGGTAGTCAAGGTAGAACGAGAACAGGTACAACATGGTGTACCAAAGGCAGTGGAGAAAGTAGTTCCCGGTGTAAAGGTCAAAGGTGCCACCAACCGGAACGTCATCTTCGTTGGCAAGAAGGAACTGGCGGGTGTACGGCAAGAGCTGGGTGCAAATCATGCGCAACAACGACGACCGCTCCTGGCGGGCGCGGTCGAATGCACCACGCCGCACGTAGTGGTAGTAGAGGTGCGTCAGCATGGCCATAATCACAAACAGGATCTGGAGAAACTGCTGGTTCTGCACCGCGCGGGTGTACGCGTCCACGCCGCTGATGGGCGGCGCGGTAGGCACCACCAGGAGATCGCTATGTTTGGCCCACAACCGCGCGAGCACCGCCTCCACCGCGGCCACCTTGACGGTGCGTCCCACGTTGCTGGCCAATGCGAGCGCGTCGTCCAAGAGCATGCGGATTTCCTCAAAGTCGCAGATGGTGCGGCACACGGCCGCATCCATGTGGGTGTCGTTGAGATTCAGCACCAGGGCGGCGAACTCGGGCGGGCGCACGTCGTAGGCGTTACGTGCGATCATGGGGGCGTTACCGGTGTGGGCGGCGAACGAGTAGCCCAAGTCCAACAACACGTACCAGAGCTTGCGGAGGAGCTGGGCGTGGCGCGGGGTCAAGGACTCGGGGGTGAACATGACGGACGGGTCGCGGTTGAGCCAGCGGCAGAGCGCCAACAGCGAGAGGACCGCGGTGAACGAGTGGTTTTTGACATCGGGGCTGGAGAAGGTGGGGTCCACCATCACGTGGAGCCGGAGAAGCGCCACCAACTGGATCACCTCCACCAGGGTTTCGCGGACCATGTCACGGTGCGCAAGGCACGCCAGCGCCACGGTGACGGCGGCACGGGACATGGGTGCGGTCGCCATGTAGGCCATGTCCTCCGGCGGCGT
Source organism: Clavispora phyllophila (assembly GCA_030674715.1). Classification (NCBI taxonomy): domain Eukaryota; kingdom Fungi; phylum Ascomycota; class Pichiomycetes; order Serinales; family Metschnikowiaceae; genus Clavispora; species Clavispora phyllophila. Next base: position 9,250 of record JAKUAN010000113.1, read on the forward strand.
GAAGAAGCACCGCTGCTTGAGCTTGCCGGTGACGGTGAAGAGCGAGAGGTGCGCAAGACGGAGCACCACCAACAACAAGCCCCACGTGGGCACGTCGCGGTGGGCCACGTCCACCACCCGCACCGGCTCCTCCACGAGCGAGCGCTCGCCCGCCACGCGCGCCACCTGCGCCCGGAACTCGTTCTCGTCCACCACCGGGAACAGCGAGTACACCGCGGCAAAGTACCGGTCCACCAACATCCACAAGAACTTCCTGTGGGGCAACGCGGCGCTGATGGCGGCCGCGAGCGCGGCAGTGTCGGAGGCGGGCACGTCGTAGGGCCCGATGGCGAACGCGGCCTGCGGCGGGCCCGGGGGCGGCGTGTTTTGGGGCTTTTCTTCTTCTGGGCGTGGATTGTGGCCAATGTGGTCTTTGGACCAGGGCCAGAGCCGCTGCATGGCAGCAAAGATGTTGGCGTCCAACGACACGAGCGCAAGCCACCGGAACAGCCCCAAGTGGCGAAGCTCCAACAGGTCGCGGTACTGGGTCGGGCGCATGTTGTGGTGGAAGCTCATGTCGTCTCCCGCGTCCGACTCCATCATGAGCTGCTCCAAGTGCTCGAGCCGCACGCGGAGCTGGTCGATCTCCGTGGTCTTGGGCTTGAAGACGGCCGCGGGCGGCAGCAAGTCCGCCGCCACGTCGCAGTCTTTGTTGCCGAAGCGCACACACGTGGAACAGGGTGCGGCCAAGTTGCATTTGATCTTGCGCCGGCGGCAGAAGGAGCACACCATTCTGCTGCGTCCTCGGGCCATGGCGGACGTCGGGGATGCGGGGTGTTAAGGTGTGGGAAGTCGGTAGGTCGCCGTGGGGTCAGCGGTGGATCCGGGTGGCGGAGGGGGGCAGAAGACGCTGGAGTGGGGAGACGGCTTGTGGAAAGGCGCACACTCGCAGCAGAACGGCGGTATATATGGAAGTGGTGCCGTATGGTTATGGTGGTTTTAGCCGTTTGGTAGCGGCGCAAACACCCTGGGCTGCATGCCGGACCGGGCCCTTCGCACCGCCCCCGATAGCGTCACGCTGGGGTAAGTGGCGATTGCAAATCTCACCAAAGACCACATGTGGCGGCTCCAGCGGGCGCGGGTCGATGCTCGTGAATCCGGGAGGTGACTGTGCTCGGCAGCAACCACAGCAAAGAGCGAGGCGAAGAAACTACAGTCTCTTGCATGGACATCTTGCATGGTAGCGTCAGGGCGCATTATGGCCCTGAGTGGGTGACGCTGTAACCACAACCCACACCTGCTCGGTGGATAATATATGGAAATCCCACCACAATGCACTGTCGGCTTGGGCCGGTTTAGGCGGACGAAAGCGGCACGCGCACTTGCACCTGGGTGGCGAGAATTATTATTAGTGCATGTATTAATAGGATAGCGTAGTGGATGCACCTCTATCGCACTTACTTGATGGGTATTCTCCGTTTCCCCGTTTCTCCGCTCTGCGCCGGGGGTGCTTCTGGAAGCTTTGAGACTTACGCTTGGCTCCCCGCTGGATTTCTCTACCATCGACACTGTACCGCTACGTCTTCAACTAAGGATTTTCTTGATTTTTTTTTTTTTCTTTCTCTCTCGCTAAAGCACGTACCTGAAGCCTCTGTTCTCGAAATCAGTCATGCCCTTAAAACCATTGATGATCGCTTCCTGGCGCATCGCCTCGGTAACTTCGCCCTGCTCTTTGTCTCGAATATAGTTTCTTCTGCGCAATGTCACGTAATATAGGCCTCCAAGAACAATCATCCCCACGTAGCAGGTGATCAACGCGATCATAGCACTCCTATATTTTGGGGCTTCGTTGGCGTAGAAGATCTTGGACCCGACAATAGTTCCCGTGCCATAGAGAGCAAACCACGCCCCAGTAATCACCGTCTTCTTAGTCGATCCTCCTATATTCGCAGAGATGAAGATCCAGCACAAAATAACTGGCCCGCCACAAATGTCCTGAAGCCAAGTGCACCCCATCAGCGCCCATCTGTCATCGTTAATAACGTGGATACCAATAAGGCCAGCCAATCCAGGAACACAAAGGAAGAAGTAAACGAGGCATCTGGTGTTGGGAATCTTAAGAGCTATGTAGCCGCAGACAATCACCACAACGAACTCAATTCCACCAGTAGGCATTTGCAAGGCGGTAGACGCCAATTCAGAGAAACCAAAACCTTCTACCAAGGCTGATTGAAAGTTAGTCACTCCGCCGTTGATGACACCGATAGCAAATGCCATCAACCAAAGGAGATAGGCAGAAAAATCAGTTACCGCTTCTCTGACATGCTCCCACACAATACGTTCATCCTTGACGCCCTGATTGTTCTGAGAAACATGCTTAATCAATATTGCCCTTTCACGCTCAGTCAAGAACTTCGCAGTGGCAGGAGAGTCAGGCATAACGATTAAGAAAACAACGGACCATACTAAATTCAAACAGCCAATGACCAAAAAGATTAATTTCCACGATTCAATAGCTGCCTCAGTGGCGTGTCCCAAGCCGAATGAAAGCAATCCACCCACTACTGCAGCAATACCATCGAAGGCCATAAACGTACACATACGCAAAGGCTGCTCCTTTTTAGTGTAGAACATACCACAGATCGTCATACACGAAGGCGAGATACCCGCCTCAAACATGCCCAAAATGAAGCGAAGCACTAATATCCCGCCGTAATTTTTAGCTCCTACGTGGGCAATCAAGATGATAGCCCATACAAAGAGCATACTTCCCGTCCACTTGGCAACTGGGAATTTTTGTATCAAGAAGTTCGAAGGAAAGGCCCAGAACAAGTAGCCAAAACTGAAAATGGCTGCAACCCAAGAGTATCTCAGACCATAAAGGTTTAAGTCTTCGATCAAAGAGTAGGCAGATGCATAGTTCAAGCTCAACTTGTTTAAATATTGCAAGAGGTAAGTGATGCATAAAATGATCAAGATCCGCAAATCAACCTTGAGGCGGATCCTATCGCATTCCGCAAGATATTCCTCTTCGGAAATGTCCTGTCCTTCTTCGAATAATTCAAGACCAACCACATGATCGGCGTTGTCACCTAATTCTTCTCTGATGGAATCGGCCGATAAAATATGGGTGAGATGCTCTTTTTGAAATGTATTTTCAAGGCTACTTCCTTCAACATATTCTTTGGTGGATTTTTGGACAATTGATTCCTCGTCGGGTAATTTTTTGCTTGACGCATGATTATCAGGCGTATTGTTAAGAGACGCATTTTCATTGAACGTTACCTCATTAACAGGTTTATCATCAGTCATGATGATTGTATTTTTTTTTTTCTATTCTCCAAATGATAATAGTACAGCAATAGCACCATATATAGCCTATATATATTTTGAATGGCTAAAAGCCTTCCGTTCTAAAATCTAGCCGCTTAATCCACCTTTTCCGCGCAGCTTCCTATTCGGGCCGACAGCTACTCGGAGCCCTGGAAAATTCCGTAACTTATAGTCATTGATCGAATCCAAGTTTCTCCTCAATTATGTCTCCCTCTATTTCTGAATCTAAATCAACCAACAAGCGCTACAACTTTGGTACTGCGGGCGCACACAGGCTTTCCAAAGGTGGAAAGCCTCCCCACCCCATTCCGGACTTCACTGATAAGTTGGAAGAAAGAAAATGGGCTTTGGAACACGCTGCCGGTGCGTTTAGAATTTTTGCTCGCTTGGGATATGCGGAAGGAGAAGCAGGCCACATATCCGTGCGTGACCCAGTGGACCCGAATACGTTTTTCATGAACCCGTTGGGATTACACTTTGCTTTGATTGAACCCGCGGACTTGGTGCATGTAGGTGCAGACGGCTCTATCTTACCTGATGGAAACCAGGCACCAATCAATGCCGCTGGATATTCAATCCACCTGGCCCTTCTTAAGGCGAGACCAGACATTAATGCTGCATGCCATACCCACTCAATACATGGCCGTGCTTATTCTGCCTTTGGTAAGCCGTTAGAAATGTTGAATCAGGACCTGTGTGTATTCTACAAAGACCAGGCCGTGTACAAAAACTTTGGCGGAGTTGCTATTGAGGGTGGCGAAGGCCGGGAAATTGCCGAAGCTGCAAAAGGTGCACGGAATGTGATATTGCAGAACCATGGCCTTTTGACCATGGGGAAGACTGTGGACGAAGCAGCGTTTAAGTTCACATTGATGGAAAATTCTTGCCACGCGCAGCTTATGGTGGACGCCGCAGTGGCTGGAGGGGTTCCAAAGATTATTATTCCAGACGATGTAGCGGCTTACACTGCCCACATGACCAATGATGAATCGATCATGTTTGCGTCGTTTCAGACAGAATTTCGTTTGCAAATACGCTTGGACAAGGGAGAGTTTTTGACTAAGTAGCTACTCCAAATAGTGCCAAATGTAAGTTTGTTTTCAAAAAGCGATGAGTGTAGAAGGCGGAATGCATCTGATGCGAGTCACAGCTCCATTTCACCCCAAAGGTGTCATTTTCTATGTATACCATAAGGTAAGATAGATGACGGGTTACAGTAATCAAGATAGAGCTATTATTTGAAGAGAAAGACTAATAATATAATATTAAAAACACATTTTATCTGCTGCTACAGAATCAATCTGCTCCAGTCACTTGGAGAATCTCAAGTTGTGGCCCTGGCACGATCCCAGATAAGAAATTTCCAGCTTGTCGAAATAAATTCAAAAATAACCTAAAAACTACATCCACTTCAGCTGCTATACTAAATGTAGCACGCAACGATTCAACGATGAAACGTGAAATTCCGCGGTTAAGGTAATCGAATGGGCAGATCTTAACTAACCATGCATAGTGGTTAACTTTCATGCAGGCCGCGATCTTGTGGCACTAGGTTTTGCAGCCACTCGGAAGTGTGGGGAAGGCTTCTAGACTTGAACAAGAGGAGTTTCGGAATAGAATCAAAGGAAAAAAATAGGAAAAAAAAACATTTTCAGCTTAGGAATATTAAAAACGGTGATTATTTACAGAAAATAAAGCATGTAGCCAGGTATCTCGAAGTGGATAGTGTGTAGGATTAGTTCAAGAGGTGCATAAGATCTAAATCGTAGATCCACGCCAATTAATAAGGAAAACCAAAAAAAAAAAAAAAAAAAAAAAAAAAAAAAAATTGCACTATCTAGATTGCTCACATCCAAAATATACGAGGCGTAATCTGTAAGCGGTAATACTAACGATAAACAGCCGAAACAAGTCTCGTTTGAACACGTGGAATAAAAAAACAATCTGTAGTTTCACAGACATTGATTGCGACCAAAGATGGTCTTTCCTCCTTTACTTATTTTGCTTAGAATTTTAATAGTTTATCTTTTCCAGAAAATAGGGACGACTTTATGTGTAGATTTGCTGTTCTGTGCTTTTTCATTTTCCCTGTCTTTCCCAGCTATGGTATATACAGGACCTCTCTAGAATAAAGAGTAAGATTCCGGAATAGTCTGCGCGGAACAAGTGACTTATAGCCCCATTTAGGGGCTTTACTGAATTCCACATCAAAGTAGGAGAAGTAAAGCTTTTCTATGTGTCACTGTAAAATACACTGTAAAATATGTTTAAATTATCTATAAGTCGGTTGGTACAGTCCAGACTGGACCAATCGTCTAAAGAGCATATCTAAAGCCCTTGTTCTTGAAATCAGTCAAGCCCTTGAAACCATTGACAATCGCCTCTTGGCGCATAGCCTCGGTCATTTCACCTTGTTCTTTGTTACGAATGTTGTTTCTTCTGCGCAAAAGGAAATAGTAGGCAATTCCAAGGACAATCATTGCTGAATAGCAAGTGATCAACGCGATCATAGCACTTCTATACTTTGGCGCTTCTTTCGAGTAGAAGATATTGGCACCAATAATGTTGCCAGCGGCATAAAGTGCAAACCAGGAACCAGTGACCACTGTCTTTTTGGAAGTTCCTCCGATATTGGCAGTGATGAAGATCCAGCATAAAATAACGGGTCCGCCAATGATGTACTGAAGCCAAGTGCACCCCACCAGCGCCCATCTGTTATCGTTAATAACGTGGATACCAATAAGGCCAGCCAAACCAGGAACGCAGAGAAGACAGAAAATGATACATCTGGTGTTGGGAACCTTGATTGCAATAATACCGCATGCAAAAACCACAATAAATTCAATGGCACCGGTTGGCATTTGCAATGCAGTTGATGCCAAACCCGTGAAGCCAAAGCCCTTGATCAAAGCAGACTGAAAGTTAGCCACTCCGCCGTTGATTATGCCACATCCCAAGCCAATCAACAGGAAAATATAGAGGGAAACATCGGACACGGCTTCCCGGGCTTGATCCCACATAAAACGCTTGTCCTTGACACCCTGGTTGTTTTGAGACACGTGCTTGATCAAAATGGCTCTTTCGTGCTCAGTCAAGAATTTGGCTGAAGCAGGTGAGTCTGGCATCACAAACAAAAATACAATGGCCCAAACAAAGTTAAGGAGACCAATAACCAAGAAAATCAACTTCCACGATGCCAACGCAGCACTATTAGCGTGACCCAAGCCGAATCCAAGTAATGCACCCACAACTGTGGCAATTCCATTGAAACTCAAAAAGGTACACATGCGGAGGGGTTGTTCTTCTCTGGTGTAGAACATACCACAGATCATCATACACGAGGGCGAGATACCCGCCTCAAACATACCCAAAATAAAGCGAAGCACCAACATACCACCATAGTTGGTAGCACCAATGTGTGCAATCAAAATACCGGCCCAAATTATGAGCATACAACCGGTCCACTTAGCAATGGGAAACTTCTGCACCAAAAAGTTCGAAGGAAAGGCCCAAAACAAGTAACCAAAATTGAAAATGGCTGCAACCCAAGAGTAGCGCTGGCCACCAAGACCCAAGTCCTCAATCAATGAGTAGGCTGAGGCGTAGTTTAAACTCAATTTGTCCAAGAATTGCAAGAGGTATGTAATGCACAAGATGGGCATGATCCGCATATCCACTTTAAGGCGGACTCTCTTGACTTCGGCAAGGTACTCTTCCTCGGAAATCTCCTGGCCGCCCTCGAACAACTCGAAGCCAACGACATCATCTATATTCTCGCCGATTTCTTCTCTGACAGAAGCCACCGACACTATGTGATGGAGGTTCTTCTCGTCCATTGGAGACTCCTCAAGGCTGCTGCCATCCGGTCTTTTTTCTTGGATCATTATATTCTTTTTGGATTATTTCTGGTAAAACCATTATGAAAAACCCGACGGGATACTAGTATTTATAAGCACCGCAACGAGGGAATCAATTTGGTTGTGCGGCTTACAGGACGTGGGGACTTCTGCATGAGGCAATTCGTTCACGAAAAGTTCTTATCCGCATAGTTTCCTATTTGGGCGAAAGGCGCCGATATCAAACCAGTGACCGATTCCCCAACTTACGTAGCTGCTTGATTCCAAAATTTTTCTCAACAATGTCTCCTTCTGTTTCTGACACCACCACTACCAGCAAAAGCTACGATTTCGGCACTGCCGGCGCTCACAACATTTCCAAAGGTGGAAAGCACCCCCACCTGATTCCGCTCTTCTCCGATAAGCTTGAGCACCGCAAGTGGGTGTTGGAACATGCCGCTGGTGCATTCAGGGTTTTTGCTCGTATGGGATACGCCGAGGGAGAAGCAGGTCACATCTCTGTGCGTGACCCAGTCGACCCTCAAACCTTCTTTATGAATCCTTTGGGATTACATTTTGCCATGATTGAGCCTGCGGACTTGGTGCATGTGGGTGCAGACGGCTCTATCTTACCTGATGGAAACCAGGCGCCAATCAATGCCGCTGGATATTCAATCCACCTGGCCCTTCTTAAGGCGAGACCAGACATTAATTCCGCGTGTCACACGCACTCGATCCACGGACGGGCCTATTCCACTTTTGGTAAACCGTTGGAGATGTTGAACCAGGATGCGTGTATTTTCTACAAGAACCAAGCCGTCTATAAAGACTTTGGCGGCGTGGCTATTGAAGGTGAGGAAGGACGGGAGATTGCCGAAGCCGCAGATGGCGCTCGTAATGTGATATTGCAAAACCACGGTCTCTTGACTATGGGGAAGACTGTGGATGAAGCAGCATACATGTTTACGTTGATGGAAAACACCTGTCATGCTCAACTTTTGGCGGATGCTGCAGTTGCTGGAGGCATTAAGAAGACCTACATTCCAGAGGATGTAGCGGCTTATACTGCGCACATGACTAACGATGGAGAGACTATGTTTGGATCGTTCCAACCTGAGTTCTACTACCAAGTCCGTTTGGACAAAGGTGAGTTCTTGACCAAGTGATGGCTATAGATACAGAATATACTTGTTTTCGCAAATTTGACTCAAGGCCAATTTAAGGTCTGTAATGATATTGACGCCTATCAGCAGGTGGCGGTGTAGTGTCATTTGAGTGCAATTTGAAAATATGGAACATGTTTTTATTACACTTTCGCACTCGCATGATAGAATCAGCTTGGCTATTCCATTGCTGTCGTGGGTTTTGTGATCTCAGTACTACTCTACCATTATCTATGACGTGCAATTACACTGCGATCATTGGTCTAACGACTAGTTGTGCGCACGGCTGCGATCTTGTGCAAAGATACAGGAGCCTTTAACTATCTAGCTTATCATTAACTCTATTACCCATTACCAAACTCGTATTTGTGGAAGGAAATCCAGATAGAGCGAAGATACGATGTTGCATATCGGCAGTGAGGTTCCGTTCCCGGACGATAACGATTAGAGGTGGAATCGCCTGCTTGAAGGTGCCAAGAAATATTCCAGGCCGGAAAAGGCAATCCGGCCAAAGCAACGACAATTTGTTGGCCATCAGGCACAGGGTCTACCTTCCGCATTGGGGCAAACGCGCCGCTTCTGCCTATGCAGATTCCAACCCATTATCAGATAACAGACATAGCACCGCCAGCTTGAGGAGGCATGTTACGGGTGAAATGGGCCCCGAAACCAGGCAAACGCGAGCATGGCGCCGACAAGTCCAATTTCAGGCAAAAGAAGGTTCTGGTAGACCGTATAGTTGGGGCGACCTTCCGGTCAGCCACCGGGTGTTCCGCGTGCCGAAAGCGCAAGCGGAAATGCGATGAACACCACCCAGTATGTCACGCGTGTACCAAGAGGGGCACTGTGTGCGTGTGGCGAGAGGTGAAGAAAACGCAACTGAACAATGTGACGAGCGAAGAGAGGAGAACAGCGAAAACAATTGCCGAGGCACCTGGGCCGCCCACCGTAGAGACTGGACTCTGCGGTGTAGAGACCAACCTCGTCGATAGTGAAATTCTCAGGGTGGACGCAGTTCTCGACGGGGTCCCAGACCTTGATGCGGCTCCGGCCATAGGAAGCGGCGCGGAAAGCGGCGCGGAAATCGCCAGAATCGGCCCCCACGCCGAAGTCGAGGCGGAGATCGGGCACGCGTGGCCCAAACCGGCGCCAGTCGCCTTGTGCGCTCTGCCCGCGGTGCTCCCGCTCTTCCTCTCCCACAGCGCCGCAGAGCGCATGCACCACTTTGGCCAGCGAGTATCGAACACGCTTGCCGTCGGCACCCACACCTCCAACTACTTCTGCAAGACGTTCTTGGCGCTTGCGTATGTGGACGAGGCCATTGGGCACGCGATTGCCTCGTGGGGCGCGTTCTACCGCCACGAGCCCGAGGCGCAGGCGCGGCATATGGGCCGCGCGGTGGCGCTCCGCACGCGCGGCGCCGCGCCGCGGTCGCGCTTCGACCTTTTCTGCGGCCTCTGCTTCCAGTTGGTGGTGCTCGGCCAGCACGTGTGCCGCGGCGACGTTGAGCGGTGGTGGCAGTGTTTCCGCGCGTGCGTGCGCCTTGTTGCGGCCGCAGGCGGCCCCGACGCCGTGTGCCGCCTCTTTGGCCGCTCGAACGACGTAAAGTTCGTGGTGTCCAACATATTCTACCACGACGTGCTCTCGTCGGACGCATTTGCATTTGGCCCGGCGATCCCGATGCAGCGGTGGGCCGAGGTGTTTGACGGCGACTTTTTCTCTCCCGAGTACGGCATCGACCCGTTGCAGGGATGCTTGAACCCGGTGTACATGTTGTTGGGCGAGGCGCTGGAAATGCGGTGCGCCATGGCCAAGCGCCGCGCGCGGTTGCACCAGATGCTCGAGGGCGAGCTTGGCGCCGAAACAAACACCGCGGTGCTCCGCGACTTTGACCGCGTGCGCACCGACTACTTGCAGTCGTGCTGTGCCGCGGCCGACGCGCTCCAGCGCAAACTCGACGCCTGCGCCCCGGACGAGTCGGTTTTCGCGCGCGCGGCGTTGTCGCCCGACGATGCCGCCCTCCACCGGCGAGCGTTCGAGTTGCACCGCCTTGCGCTCCAGCTCCACTGCGCCATGGCCATCCGCGGCTTGCACGCGTCCGCCGCCGAGGTGGAGCTCATGCAGACACAGTTGCGGGCGGAGATCGACGGGCTTGTGGACTCACGCATGGTGTTGGTGCTCTGCTTCCCGCTTCTTGTCGCTGGCGTGGCGTGCCACACCAAGCGCGACCGCCGCACCATGGCCGCGACTTTTCATGCCACCATCGCCCGGTGCCCGGTGGGCAATGTGGGGCGCGCGTGGGAGGTGGTGCAGGAGACGTGGCGCCGCAGTGGCGACGGGCGCATGGTGGACTGGGCCGAGGTTTGCGTGGACTTGGGGTGGCACTTGTGCGTGTGCTAGACCCCTGGCGGTATATACGGAGCGAGGAAGAATGCGGTGGGGGAGGCTTGTGATTATGACTGAATACGATGGATAATTTATACGACCGGACAACCGTGCCCATGAATGGCAGTGCCATTACACCCGGCTTCGGTAGCATCATCTTACTGTTACAGTGGCCCATCTCACAGCTGGAGCACATGAATCGTCGTTCCAACTGCCTTTGGCATTAGCACACGATGCAATCTTCGACGATTGTCTCACTGATGTGACTCTCCAGTAATGTGGATCTCCAGTAAATACACCTCCAATAAACGTACACCCGTCGCCCACGCCCCGGGTTACCGGAAGTACACCTGGGGCTCGCGGCGCCCGGAGTCCAGCAGCGGCGCCCCGCGCAGCGCACTGCGGTCGGTCTGTGCCTGGTGCGCGCCGTGGGGAAAGTACACCACGTTGATGGGCGGCGTGTAGTACACATTCAGCATCGGGAAGTAATGGTAGCGTCCGCGCCGGTGGCATCCACGGCCACTGGCAGGCTCGAGGGCCGCCACATCGTTGGTCTCCTTTTCTGGTCCCTCGTCGTCGTCCTCCTCTTTAGGCAGCTTTGTCGGTTCCAGCACCGGCACCAGCACCGGCACCAGCACGTTGTCGCTGCTGTTGTCCACCACATAGCTGTCGCGCAATGCCGGCGCGCGCCCGGAAATGAGAACGTCGCGGCGGTCCTCGTAAAATGACGGGTTGCGGCCCCGTACGACGATGGGACAGCTCGTGACCGACGCCACCATCGGTGCAGACGCATCGGCGCCGCCGTAGAGCCGCGCCCGCAATCTGTAGTACGTCTGGAAGTTGAGGTTGATGTTGTTGGCGGTGGCGTTTTTGAACTGCAACTTCTTGACGGTGAAGTACATCTCGCCGCCGTCGGCCGGCGGCACGAACACGTGCGACTCGCCGATGCTCAACGGCTCGAGCGCATTGGACTTGGCTGTATCGCTTTTGGCCTTAGCCACGAAGAAGCTCACCGGCTCGGGGTCGTCGCCGATCACCGACGCCAGGATCTCGAGGCGGTAGTGCGACGGCAGCAGCAGGAGCAGCAGCAGCAGCACTTTCGGGGGCGCACCCACCCGGAGGTAAATGGAAATGAAGTTGCGCCGGTAGCACGCCACCATCAGCGGCTTGTACTTGCGCGACACGTCGGGCTCGCCTGCGACCACCGTCATGTAGTTGAAGTTGTCCTGATCGTTGGTGAAAAGGCGCCCGTGGAGGAACCCCGAGAGCACCGGCATGCCCTCCTCCGGCTGCAAGTCAAGAAGCCGCGTCACTGCCTCGGGCGAGTAGTCGATGGAGATTTTGGGTGCGCGTGTGCCCTTGAGCGACGTCTTGGGGGTTCTGCGCGCGGCCTTGGCCCGTGGACCGCCGTCTTTGGTGTCGCCCGACTCGCCCGCAGATCCTGCGTGGCCCAAGGCCTCCGCACCGGCTCGGCTGTTGCGTGCACCTTTCCCGCGCGCCTTGCTCTTGGATTTGGGCGCCTCGGGCCACATGTTCACCTCTAGTTGGCTCATGGGCGGCGGAGTGAACGTGGGCACAGAATACACCGGCCGCTGGAAGACGCCCGCCTCGGGCGCAATGAACTGCGCGTAGTGCAGCGGGTGCCCGATGCCCAGGTCGTACGGCCGCTGTGGGCCAACGGCCACCGCGGGCATGCCGTTGTAGCCGGTGGGCGTCATGCCGCCGTAGCCGTTGGGCCCGGACATGTAGCCATTCGGGGAGGTGGAGTCGTAGCCGAAGGCGGAGTCGGGCCCGCTGAAGCCCGACGCCGCGTCTGGCGGGGTCCAGCCGGACACGAACTGTGGTGTGTACTCGCCAAGAAACGCCAGCATCCCCACCAGGTTCGGCGTCAGGATGTTGGAGCGGCGCTCGAACGAAAACTCTTCAGGTGGCGGCTGGGTGTTGGCCAGCTGGAGATTGTTGCCGATAAAGAGCGTGGCAAGGTCATCCATCGGCGGTTTGGACATGGCGGGTGGTGGCCTAGAGGGTCAAGATCAGAGAATAGGCACTGCGCGTCACAGGCGGGCGGAAGCACAGAGATGCAATATAAATAAGAGATTCCGGTGGTCCACCGAAACCGACTCTGGGTCTGCGTGGGGTCCGCGTTGGGTCCGCGTTGGGTCCGCGTTGGGTTCACGGACGTGTTAACGGCGGGTTAACGGTGGGTTGCCCGGAGTGTTACCGGTGGGTCAATGCAACCACAATTGTTGGCTGATGCGGTGCCGTCTAAATGCGCCGTGAGGCAGATGTTCGATGGGTGGAGGCCGAGACGGAGGATCGCGGCTTGGCTGGAGAAGAATAGTCCAGAAGCACTCGGTGCAAGTGTTTATAGGTTTGTGTAGAAAAGATGCTACTGTACGTGGCGCGAAGTTTGACTGGAGGAAGAACGCACCGGCCGCTGACGTGACTGAAAATAGCTGGGGTAAATCCACGCACCGTTCGCCGGTTTTATCGTTTTTGGTTAATTACCTTCTGTATCATCTTTCTCTGTCGTAACAGTGGATTGTACTTTGTTCCTGGTTTATGGCATGCTCCTCGTAACCTGGGTCCCGTCCCATTTTCGGTAGTGGCACAATGGTGCCTGCTGCTGGATGCCGGCGAGCCCGTCTTCTCTACGCCGTTTGTTTCGCACCCGGAGTGCACAATTTCCCCCACCCCCACCACTCACTCTACTGGACCATAAAGGAACTTTCCACCTCGCTTGGGCAGTGGGCGTATATTATAATTTTTATAGCACGAAAAATTCATTCTCTGTGCCTACGTGGTCGTACCCAATCGCAACTGGGGACTCACCATGGCTAGCACGACTAATTCCGGAACGGCTTTGTTTAAGGGTCCATCTATTGTATCTATTTTATTTTTGCGCTTGGAGTGCACCGGTTGTGACAGTTGTCCATTTATGGTACTAATCGAAAACTCCGATTCTACGTGTAAATTTGTGTCTCCTAACCGCGTCAGGCACGTCACGGTTTGCCAGCCTCGGTTAACATGCTACTTTGTTGAGCCGTGCTCAGGGGCGTTCATAAAATCGTAGATTTAGTTACAGCTACTCTGCAAACGGGTTCAACACCCGCACCGTCAAACATGGCAACGCCATGCCTATCTCCGCACGCAACAACACTGGGATCTGGCGCATCTCCCGGATCTCTTGAATGTACGAGTTACCCTCTACCCGCATAATTGCGTCTCGCAAGTATGGCTTCAATCCCTCGTCGTTGTTCTCATGTTTTGGTGTCCCCACTTGTGGTGCATCAATGTTCAATTTTGCCAACTTGTCGGCAATGCTGCTTGGCGTAATGGAATTTCGTTGTTTCATATTGTCGCCTTGGAACTTGGCCGCCTCCAATGCAGATGTGCGGTACTTGTTCTTGATCGAGCTGCGGTAACTCAACGACGTTTTCTCGTCTGGAGGAACATACGTGGCAGCATCCACACCCTTCTCCCAGTACAACTCAAGAATGCGCTTCGACTTGTCATACTCTGCCTTCACCAACGGCAACTGGTCACCGTGCACTCTCTTCTCAATTCCCAATTCAGGGATAAACACGTCAAATGAAGACTCGTAAACTTGCACCACCATGCCCATCACCAATAACTGGCCTGTGCTTTCACTCATCTCGTTGATAGTCTGCGACAACAACAAGTGAATCGCCTGCTCTTGTGCATTACCGGCGCAGTCCTTCTTGAAGTTACAGTAGTCCGCAATTGTTTTTAACGATTCGATGCTGCTTGGCTCGTAAGTGGTTTTGTTGATCACGGCCTTCACTTGGCGGTGCACAATCAAATCAGCAAATCTTCTCAATGGCGAGGTAAAGTGTGTGTGGAGTGGGAGGTTCAAATAGTAGTGTCCATAAGAGTCCGCGTCTTGCTTGCCCGCAATGTAATATTTAGGTTTTGGCATAGATTTGAATAACAAAGTTTCCATGCATTGGCGTTTCACTGGATCTTCAATCTTCAAAATGGAGTTTTGCAAAGTTGCAGAACTGGTGGTGTCGATTTGGAAACCCAAATTTGCCGCCTTTCTCGAAAAACCTTCAAGCTTTTGAACTGTTGGCAAAGCATGGCGACGCAAAAATGCTTCATCTCCAAGATATGCATGTACCTTAGCCGCAACCGTGGCATTCACCTTATGATAAATTTCGGATATCGCCAGCAATGCATCACTGGCTTGGTAGATATTCAAATGCAATCTAACCTTCTCATCATCAAGCTGATTCAACAATGTAAGGCCAGGGCTAATACCAAGACCACGGTTTTCCAATCTTTGGCGACGAAATTCTTTAGCAATTAATGCAAAAGTTTTGATGTAGTCCGAGGTGGCTGAGGTGATGTCACTTGTTGGTTGATTGCTTAAGATATTATCGACGTCGTCGTAAGTTACCAAAGACTTTGGTACAATCACCGTTTCCTGGATATGAATTTCTTCAACTTCGAAAACCGTGGTATCGATCTCGAAGATGACGGACAACGCCAAATTCTTTTCATTCTCCTTGAAAGAAACCAAGTCATTAAACCTCTCTGGGTACAAATGCGATGTCTTTTGTGGCAAGAAGACAGAGCATGATCTTTTCTTGGCTTTTCTTTCCAAAGTAGAACCGGGATTCACAAAGTGGGACACGTCTGCCGAGTGGAATCCAAACTCGATTTTGGTATTGCTGAGTCTTTTAACATGGAAGGCATGGTCAACAAACTCCTTGTTTTCGGTAAAGGAAATAATGTAATCATTCAAGTATTCCACTCTAGCTGGGTTGGTCAACTCCGCTTCAATGCTAGGAATAGAACCAAAGAAGGATGCCGCATATCCTTCGTCGAAGTCCTCCTCCTCTGGGTATTCGTCACATGAGAAGTTGTTATCCCTCAAGAGAGCATCGACTTCGATAGCGGGATCATCAATTTTACCCAATTTGCACACGATGGTACCGAAGGGATGCAATGAGGTGATTGGCCATCGCTTGATTGATGCAATAAACAACGAGTCGGCGTACTTTTCGTGGTTTTCGACAAAGTCGCGGGGCGCCTGTTCGGTAGGAATGGCAATTAATGGCACGCGCTTATCTGTAGGTTTGAACCAAACAATCTTGGGCGTTCTTGGAGTTTGCACTGACGATTCACGTCCGTGCTTCTTGTCCATAGCCGCTTGGGCAGCCTGTGCGGGTCTCAACAAACCCAAGGTACCAGCAAATATTTGGCCTGGAATACGGTCTACCACTGCGACAACATGACCAGCGTACAATGGTTTGACCTCGTCATTGATTTCTTCCTCTTCAACCAAGAGTAATGCCTGGCCCTCGACCTCCACATCATCATTCTTCTTCATGGTGGGTCTTTGCTTGAGCGAACCTCTTCTGCCCAATCCCTCACTGTCATTTTCGCTCTTGGAGTCGGCGGTCAGAGTGGAGGTAGCGTCATTGTGGATATCGTCGTTTAAAACGGAGGACAAGGGTGTCTTCGATAAGTTATTATCCTTGCGTCTCTTCTTCTCCTCCTTCTCCTTCTTAGATTCCCACACTTCGTCAACCACAAGCAACTCTACTGCGACCAAGTCGCCCTCCAAAGCTCTGTTACGATCCTTGGAGCCACAAATAAAAATGTCGGCTTCCAAAAGGCCGTCGGTGGACACGTACGCGTCAGAACGGTTCTTTTTGTTGACACGCAAAGTGCCCGTCACTAGGCGGCCGTCGTTGATCAACTCAGGCAACGACATTTGCGGCAAGTACGGCGCAAAGAGCGACTTGCGGCCGTTACCATTGTTGTTTCCTGCCCCGTTCAACTGGGACAAGGATGAAATGGAGCTTCCGCCGCCGCCATACGAGCTGGACTTGTTGCGGTGTCCGGGCACAAATGCCTGCGGTGGCTCCAAGTTGTTGCTGGAATACTGCTGACCAGCGGGCTGTTGCTGAGAGCGCCAGTTGGAGTTGATGCTGGTGCTGTCGTAGTTGCGGGAGTTTGAGCGCAAGTGCGACCCGCGGCGTTGATGTCCGCGCTCCGGAGAGGTGGAGTTGAAGTTGGGGACCGGAGGGAGGAACGAGGAGTTATCCGGAGGGAACTTGAACTGCTGGCCATATGCCAATGATCGCGAATGTGAATGGGAAGGAGACGACTCCCGGTCGGAGTCAGGCGCTGTGTTGGGGAAGCGATAACCCCCAATGGACTCGGAGTTGCCGTTGGCACCGCCGGCAGCAGCAGGAACCTGCACTTGGAGTCCTGGAGGACTGGCGGTAGAGGGGGATCCGCCAAGCGACGCCAAGTTGGACTGCTTTTGCGACGCCGCAGCCTTAATTGCTTCGGTAAGCCCCAACGAGTGTCTACGGGCGTGGCCTTGCTGTGCGCCGCCCAGGGAGCCGGTGCGACGATGGGAAGAGCTGTTTATGGACAGATTTCTCGAGTGGGACTTGAAGCCCTGGTCTTGGGGCACCGAGAGCAGTTGCTGCTGCAAAATCTGTTTCTGCTGCAGTTGCACCGCCTCCAATTGGCGCTGGAGGTTGTATTGCTCTACCATAAGCGAAGTCAACTCGCTGGGGGAGCGGCGGTGCGCAATGTACAAGTTTTTCGGTTTGCGTGATCTTTCGCCGTCAGCCATGGTGGCGTGGATTCTGTGGTTCAGGGGTAAAATAAGAGGGAGGCAGGTAGCTTTAAGGGACGCTGATTGATTTGGAGGATTGATGGATTGTAGGAGCGGATGTGTTGAGCGCCGAGAATATGGGCCAAAAGCTCGAGTGAAAATCTATGGGGACCGTTTCCGCCGAAGGAAGGAAAGAGTTTTCGGGGCCAAATGGGAACGACGAGTGGTCGGGGAGAGGAAAGGAGCGGTCGAACGTGTACTAGAGCCACAAAGTGCAAGGGTGAGTAGCAGAAGCCAACAGTACGGAGAGAAAAAAAAAAGAGCAAAGTTCCCCTGACTGATTTTTCGGTGAGATTTTGTGCGAGTGCGGTTGCGTGCCTCAATCTTTTCCGGACATTGGCAAAGGATGGGTTCGGCCACCAAGGGGGCAAAAAGAAAAAGAAAAGAGAGCAATTGGGCAGTCACACGGCTCAATGGCATGACTTGAGCCAATTGGCAACGTTTAGCACGGTTTCAGGTGGTGAGCGAACAAATTGGCTCCAGCAAGTGTGAGCCCCCGGATTTACCAGTTGGGTCATGTCTGCAGGGCTACTACTATAAATAGGCTCTAGGCCTCCGGCATGGCGGTGGGATTCTACGAGAAGCATTCTATCATGCGCCAGCACCTAAACATGGGCCATTGTTATCGCTCGTTGCATTTATTGCAGGAAAATTGTGTACTGAGGGTGGTTGCAACCATCACGGTCTTTGCCACTAGGGTATCGGGTACGCCACGCTAATCTGAGGTGGCATAGACAGAGAGACATGCAGGTTCGGTGGGAGGGCAAGGACCCATGTAGGTGCGGATGGGGTAAATACTCAACGGCAGGCGCGTGGAGGGACGTTGGGAGACTTTGGGAGACACGGAGGTCTCGGGGACGTTGGCGGAGGTTTCGCTAAGTGGCGCGCTTCGTCAGTACGCAACAACGTCTCTACCACCTACCGAGATCACACGGCAAAGTCCACCGTGTGCGCCTCCAATGTGTCCACATTGAGCAACACAATCTGCCCCGTCTCACAGAAGCGCGGAACCGCCACCACCTTCACCGTAGCATCTCCCACGGTCACGTTGCGCCACCCGGCCGCACGTTGGTTGCCCGCAAAGAGCACGTGCGGTGTTTCGTCGAGCACAAACGGGTCGCGGTCGACGAACGGGTAGCAGTAGAGCGTGTCGGGCGCAGTGGGCGCAATGTGTTGCCATCGCACCATCTGCGCCATCACCTCTAGCGTGGCGTCCGGCGAGGAGGCGTCTGGCATGTACTTGAGCACGTCGGCGACGTTCTGGCCCGCGGAGCCCAAGAGGCGGGCGCCGGAGGTGAGTTCCATCCACGCCGGGTTGGTGGAGCAGTGCACTGGAGCCCGCGCGTCGCCCGCCGCGCGGCCTGCGGCGCCGAGAAGCGACCGGTGCACCGGCTGCTGCGGCAAACACGTTTCCGCGGGATCCGAGGTGCCGGGCATGATCGTCACCGGCACGGTGGCGGCGACGTGCTGGAGCCACGAGCCAAAGAGGCGCAAGCCGTCGCTCAGAAAGCGCGACGTGTTTTTGGAGCCAAAGGTGTCGGACGCGATGGGCGCAGACTCGGCAATGGAGTCGCCGGCAAGCACGAGGCGCGACACGCGGGCGGCGGTGGCGGCGGCGGCGGGCCCGAGCGCGCCC